>JANHZT010011029.1:168323-178416 GCA_032468215.1 Stegonotus admiraltiensis | reverse complement strand
GGGGAAGAAGCGATTTCATTGGTCGAACCCAAGATAGGGAGAAAGCCAGCGATTCCAAGAACTCGGTGGGGGGGAGGGAGGTGGAGCAGGCCGCCCTGGCCTAGCTTGACCTAAAATGCGCCCCGTAGGAGGGATAGGAAACGCGGACGGGCGCCTAAAAAGATGGATACCGATAACTATTAAAAGGATGAACGTAAGAAGACGGCATTGTTAAGAAGGTCCGCCATCTTGTTTGCTCATTCTCTTCTTCCCCCCCCCTTGTTGACGCACTTGCGAATTCCTGACGGTTGCGTCACCCTGCAAAGTGGGAGGGCGCTCTCGGGTCACGTGGTAACGTGAAGAATGTCTCCCTTTGGTGATCCGCTGGAAGCAGCCTCGTTTCCACATCTGGGCAGGAAGTGGGGAAGAACTATTTTTCCTGCTTTAATAAGAAGGGTGAGCAAAGAAGTTTTGAGGTTTTAACCGATTCAAAAAAAAAAACCCCCAAACCGGATGACGGGGACCTTCGGGGGATCAGCGAACATCCTTTCGAGGTCCGGAGTGGATGAACTTGAAATATGTAGCCGAAGATGCCCGTTTTGTACCTTAAAATCCGTCAATCAGCTTGTCCCCTCTCCAATGATGAAGTAAGGGCTTGCTCAGTTTAGGAAGGTGATTTGGGTTCACACAACATTGATAATTCCTTACTTAAACTGATTGAAATTGCACCATTTTCTTGTTAATATGTATAAAATTTCCACTTTTTTCAGACCCCTTTGCTGATGCAAGTAAGGGTGATGACTTACTTCCTGCTGGGACTGAGGACTACATCCATATAAGGATCCAGCAGAGGAACGGCAGAAAAACCCTCACCACAGTCCAAGGCATTGCCGATGATTATGATAAAAAGAAACTGGTGAAGGCCTTCAAGAAGGTATTTGTGAAATTCTTAATCCCCAGTAACTGCTTTACCCTTGGTAAGTGCTTAGAACTAAATAGTTAAGATCTGCTTTTTTTTTGTTTGTTTCTGTAGAAATTTGCTTGCAATGGTACTGTGATTGAGCATCCAGAGTATGGAGAAGTGATTCAGCTTCAAGGGGACCAACGGAAGAATATATGCCAATTCCTCATTGAGGTGAACACAGCCATTTAAAATTTTGGGGTTTTATTGCTCAATTTATTGTTGGGCTTGTGCACATAATATTTTATATATTTGATTTCTGCTACTAAATTAAAGCCAAAAGATTTTGTTCAGAAGTAGCTGGTTTTATCTTGCTGTCAGTAAAATAAATGCAGCTGATAATTTTACTGGAGTAGGTCACATTCTTAGTATTTAATCTAAATCAAACTTTTCTTTTTTTCAGATTGGACTGGCTAAAGACGACCAGCTGAAAGTCCATGGGTTTTAAGATTTGTGGGTTTCAAGGGCGATGACTTCCCTGCGATGAAAGATTCTTTGTGCCCTGCCTCATTAGTTTTAACCAAGCCAGCTTGCATAATGTAATCACATCAGGTTCCTTTAGTCTGGACTAGTGTAATTCGGCAATGTAATAAACTGACGAGCTCGTGTTGTGTTGTGTTGCTGTCCCTCATTTAAACCAGGTCCGGTAGTGTTGGTGTCATGCCAGAAATTTATTTTATAGACATTGCTGATTAGAATTTTAATATTCTGGCTGTTTTAGAGACATCTAACATTTTGAGCCACCTTTGTCACAGAAATTGAGGCTAAATAACTACAAACTGTGAAAGATTAGGTCTCACCTACCTTTGTATACCTGAAGGCATCTTTGTACAAAGGTATTGGGGCTATATAAATCAAAGTCTCTTCGAAATAGACATTAAGGTGACTGAATTCAGGAAAGGTGTTAGCTCAATCTCGCTTAAACTTAAAGGTGCAGTTTTCAAAGAATGTCATTGCAAAGTGCTGCTTTAGCAACTAACAGCTGTGTGAAGCAACAGATATCTCGGTTGGAATCCTGATGTTCTGTGTAATGTATTTAAACTTTTATTTAAATAAAAATGATTTTCAGAAATATTTGCCTTGTATTTTAATGCACAATGGAAAGTGCTTCTGAAAAAGAATAATCTGGTTGATGTTAGACATCAGTTCAGCTAGTCTGAATGCACAAAATAATGCTCTTTATCAGTGTGATTATGCATCATAATACTGAAAATAACAAAAACCTTGGTCATGTATGCCCAAGTATGCAATTGCATACAGATTCTTCATGATCTATCCCCAACTTGGTCTTTCTGGTCCTCCAATAATCTCAGAAAATACTGCATCATTAATCCAAGTGCATTAGTCGTGTTTACAACTTTATACAACATAATTCCCGAACATTAGATATGTACATTAAAAATGCTAATATTAAAATACTCAATACATTACAAGTTCAGTAGTTGAAAGTACATTTGCTTAATAACTTGAAAAATTCTTTAATTCTATTAATAGAAATTTATCTTTCCCAATAAAGACAAGCACTTTATTCAAAGTATAATCACCCCCCCCCAAATAAATCAAGGAATTTTTTTTGTGAAATTCCATGCATTTTTTTAAAAAAAACAGGATTTATACGTGCTATTAAATTTCTGATTGTCCTGTAACCCTTAACTGAAACTGCATCATAGGGCAAAATGTTTGAACTAAGTTCCCTTGAATGGGCTAATGAGAATGCATCCAAAATCCAGGACTCAACTCTGAAATTAAAAGTTGGCAAATTTTATAAAATTTGATATAAACCAAACATTTTATTCCTTAACATAAAATGCAAAACATTTTCCATGGTGAACTGATGTTTTGAGTATGTTGCCCAACTCACATGGGCTACTTTCAAAGCGGATAGATCTCTTGAGTACATTAGAAACACTGCTACTGTTGGAAGGTATTGAGAAACAATGACCCAAGGGATCAGGTTGTCTAGTTGCAATTGTTGGATATTAATTTCTAAACATTTTAAGAAAACTTACATGTTGAATTGCCCAAAGATAAGACGTTCACTTCTGACCATTTTTCATTGTAATCCTTGTTAAAGAAAAAAAATGTTTAAAAACATGAAACCAGCGAAGCATTTGACAGAAAATAAAGACATATTTCTGAATAATCTCTAATAATAAACATAGACATGAGCTGACAAGATCAATAATGAAACCAAATGTGTGTTTGGGGGCCTAACCTACAAGTAACCTAGAATTCTTTGGGGCAAGGGAGTGGGATGGCCTTCCAAACAGCACAATTGCCACGTGCGTCAATGACTCCAATGTATGTTTTTCAGGTTATTCAAATCAGGTAGGCAATGCTTTTGCACAGCAGAAATTTTGGACAGAGGTGATGGTGAATTACCATAAGGAAATGTTTGACAGGATGTAATCTGGAAAGGTTGGTAATGCATCTGTAAAAGCTGAAAATTGATTTGGCTGCCAAGTACCATATTTATTACATCTACTTCTGGCTTGTCAACAGACTTTCAGTAACTGATTGCTTGTTAATACTTTTTCTGAAGAAATATAAGCCAGTGGCTCATTCAGGCTTTTCTCATCAATTGATGTTTGCATTGGTATCATCTTTTGTTCCTGTTAGGAAACCAATGGGATTTTTATATGTTAGCAACCAACGATGCTTTCCATTATAAATCAACCTATCTGTCTAATGGATGGATGGGATTTTTTAATTACAGTTTTATTAACTAATACTACAATTTTTCAACAGTTGTGTGCTTTAATCACTGCGATGATATAGTTGTGATGTATCTATATTGGGGCCATTTTATACAAAGGTTAAATTATAAGTTGCCAGAGTGTTATGACTTGAGAGATAAGGATAATTCATCCCAAAAGGAGACGCTCCATGCAGTGGTAATTTTGTGTTTATAATTTTTCTCTTTAAATCATAAAACCAAAAAAAAAAAAAGACTTCACCTTAAAACCATCTCAATCAGTTTCTACTACAGGTCTGCAGTGGGATTCAAGTAATTTAACACCCGGTTCTCTGCCCTAATGATTTCTTCCAACAACCAGTTTGCCAAACTGCTCAGAAAGTTAACAACCGGCTCTCCCGAAGTGGTGCAAACTGGCTGAATCCCACCACTGCTACAGGTAGTCCTCGACTTATGACCACAACTGAGCCCAACATTTCTGCTGGCTAAGTGATACATTAGTTAAGTGAGTTTTGCCCCATTTTATGACCTTGGTTACCACAATTGTTAAGTGAATCAATATAGTTGTTAAATTACAGTAACACGACTGTTAAATGAATCTGGTGTCCCCATTGACTTTGCTTGTCAGAAGGTCACAAAAACTGATTACTTGAACCCGGGACACTGCAACCATCATATGTGTGATTCAGTTGTCAAGTATCTGAATTTTGATCCAATGACCATGGGGATTGCAACGGTAGTGTGAAAAAGGCAATAAGTCACTTTTTTCACTGCCATTGTAACTTTGAACAGTCACTAAACCAACTATTGTAAGTATCGTTTCCAATTGTATATCATTCTCAATTAGGTGGTGGTTGTTGTTTTCCCTGAATTTTTTGGGTTACTATTCTTGCAAGAATGAAAGCAGGATTTTTTTTTTCAGACAGCAACTATAAAATTAATGCTACTTCATTCCATCCTTCCATTATGGTCTCACACTCAGGGAAACTCCCTGCATCCAGAACCTAGATCTTCAAATGGAGGCACATGTGACTGTTTCACAAAGCAAAAACAAAAATTCATAGTTTAAGCTTTTAGGCTAGATTCTGTTGTCCAGAAAGTATTAAAATATAATTTTATTTTAAACAGAAACAACATAATTTTTTCCAATTTATGGGTGGTGTACATGAAAATAATTTAAAATCTAGCTGTCACTGCTCCATCCTCAAATGCTAAACTTAATAAAAGAATTGTACTTTTGAGGTTTGGACTTATATTAGCATTTCTGCTCCCTCCCCTGCTCTTAGGTGTTGAGGGATATAATATTACATCTCTCATTTGCCGTTGATCCTCAATAATTAAAACATTATTTAACAAGATCACTACAGGAACACCCAACACTTTCTCTGCTAAGCTTGCAGTTCACAGAATGTTCTCAAACATACATAGAGGATACCAGGTTGGCAGAAAAAAACCCATCTGCTATAGTGTCATGAAACATTTCCTCTTTGAGTGGATGAGCTTCTTATTTTTAAAGCAGCCTGTTTGCTTACTCTGCCATATTCCTTGGCCACAGTTACAGGTAGTCTTCGAGTTATGACCACAATTGAGACTGGAACTTTTGTTGCTAAATGATACAGTTGTTAAGCAAGTCACACCCATTTGGTCTTTATGCAAATTATCATGGTTGTTAAATGGATTGTATGGCATTAAGTGAATCTGGCTTCCCCAACTGACTTTGTCTGGTGGAAGCCAGCTGGGAAGGTCACAAATGACAATGATGTGATTCTGGGATGTTGCAACCATTAAAAAATACATGCCAGTTGCCAAATTTTGATCACGTAATTGTGAAAGCTGTAAGTACAAGCACCAATTGTAAGTCACTACTGTCAGGGTCATCATAACTTTCAAAAATTATTATACAAATGATTGTAAATCAAGGACAACATGTAAAGGGCATTAGACCATGCACCCATGGCAGCTTAATACCATAGTTCTTTTGCAATGCCATGTAGTGCCAATCTGCTAGTTATATTTTCTAAGGTATGATGCAGAGAAAGAAAAATTGATTTTTTAAAATTTCTGTTTCGGGTTTTGATTCCCAGAGATGTAACTGCCAATGCTGTCATTGGAAACATTGGCTGAATATCTGCAGCCTGATTGCTTTTAAAGAGGGACCCCATGACCTTTTAAAACTTATAATCCTTTTTGGCTGTCAAATACAGATATGAAATACCACTTGGGACCCAGCAGCACTGTGGAGTAGGGTTGATATACTTTTTTTTCTTAAGATGAAACGAAAATTCCAAACTGGAACTTAAAAGAGGAGGTTTCATATTATCCAGGTCCAGAAGTCAAAGATGCTCAGAATCCATTCATGTGCACAAGAACACTTACTATGGTCACTACCAAAGCCCTTATAGTGGGACTGTGAACTCTTTACAGATAATTATTTCAAATCTGAATTACAAGAAAGTGCAGGGATTGGTTATACTTTTTAATCCCTTTTTCTGCTTGCAAACTTCTCTATTTTCTACCTAGGCTTACAGAAAACATTTTACGAGTCTTATAAAAAAAAACACCTCACTATTTTACAGAAGTCTTAAGATTTTCTGTTCAAATCCTTATATTTTAGACACACAGGAGAGGAAGTGATAGAATTCACACACTGAGATAAGTCCAACAGTGTCCAGAGAGTTCAAAAAAAGTCAAGATGTGGTTGTGGCAGCACAATAGAAACTCTGCTGCTTTTATAGATGCATGAATGATTGACACGCATACAAAATAGGTGGAGCTGAGACAAACTGCTATAAGGGTTATTTGATATTTTGTACTCCCTCTATACATGCTACTGATTAAATGATGCAGTTTTGTTTTGTTTGACCTGACCTGACATGTTACATTTACACAAACATTGTGGTTTCTAAATAAGGATTTATGACTTAATATGTTGAACTCTTGTCAGTTACGGTTTTGTCAATAAATCATAGTTTCTCAACTCTGACCGAGTATAATATGGATTAGGCTCATATAAAATAAAGTGAAGTTTTCTATTTATTCCACTATTCTAAAAACAACGCACAACCAAACTTATAAGTCCAAGATATGTGTATTTAATATTGTATGCTTTAATCAGAGTAATTAAAAGCAGAAAGTCTTATTTATGATCTCTTAGCACCATGGGTATAAATCAAAATCCTGACTGTTCAGAATGCCAGAAAAAAAATTGCCATTCAGAAATTTATTTATAAATATAACAGTTAAAAATACAATGTTAGTTTATGTGTTTAGTTCCAAAAACATAATAGTGGGATTTGTAATGAATGGAGAAATATTGTACCTAGGGAGCTTATTTTGGTTCTGCCTTTGAAAATAATAGTTTTTGCTTTGATTCATAAGCCCAGTGGTATTGTTTGAGTGACAAATTTAGGTACATTGCTTAAGCAATTTAATATAGTGTGTTGAGGTTCGATCTCAGTCATTCACTTGAAAAAAAAATGAAAGAAACGAATGTGTCAATGACATTAAATTTAAGGGCTAGAAAATTTCATGCATTAACATGCAATGCTCTCCTGGGAATGCTTTCATGTTGGAAAGAAAACCCCAAAGGCAAGGTGATAGCTTCCAGAGAACAAAGCTATTATGAGAATATGCTTTTCCCTCCAAGACCAGTGTGATCCATTATCATTATTTCTCCCTGGCAAAAATATCCCCTAAAATAACCCACAGAGGCTAATGCTTTTTCTTGATCTAGCTTCCTCCTTCTTAGCTATTAGACAATGCAGTTTTCGGTCAGTAGGACAAGTAGAAACTTTAGAGACAATTTTCATTGCAAATCGTTTCAAAGTGTTGTACCTTGATTTAGTCTGTCTCCTCGTCCATCAGTAACACACTACCGCCATCCATCACATGGTTCTATAAATTTAATAAATATATTCTTGTCCAACTTCAAACACTATCATTCAATGACTAAGACGTCGTAAGTAGAAGAAGCTGAAGACTGGAGATGGGGGAAGAAAGGAGAGGAATCAAAACTGAAGAAAGGAGAGGAACCAAAACTGCAAGAATCAAAACTGAAGTATTTGCCATACTTCTCATGACTTTCTGTTTTTGCAAATTATTCTTGCAAGTATGAGAAATATGGCAAATTCCTACAGTACATAATTTTATGCTGCACTGCATAATTCTATTGAAACCTCAGGACTTCCAACAACCCCCGCCCCCACACACAGAGTAGATAATTTATTGGTCACACATTTAATGGGGCGAGGAGTAGCAGATTTGTTTAGAAACTCCTTTCAGTTGTTCAAAATCCCATTGCTCATAAACAATTTAAAGCCAACCTACAGTTATTTTCTCTACCACCATCACTGGAACTCTGAATATAGCATTAGCCAATACATTCTTCTTTTCATTATCTATCAGGAGAAGATGAGAAGGACTCTCCTATTTCAGCTGAAAAGGTCTTGGAGGAAAAGAGTGTGAAAAAAAAGGATGATTAACTGCTCCTGTTCATCAGAGCCTTTTCTTTTGGTTTTCAAGTCCATTTAATACAACTATCAAAGAAAACACATCAGAGGCTATAACATAATTGGAACATCACAAGAAATTTGGCTCTGAAACTTTAGATATAATTTCTAGTCCTGTTAAATTTGAGTCTTATCATTTTTTTTTTGCATACAATATTCCAACCCTAGACAAAATACTTTATTCTTGTAACTCTTTGTCTGATTTTCTCCAGCTTTCAAGTTTTGAAAGAGCCAGTTCAGTTCAGGGTAGGCATCTCTCTGGACATGCTGCTCCAGACGCATAATATCCTTAAGGGGTTGTAAGTACTACATGAAGGAGAACAGTTTAAGAATAGACACCATTCTGGGAAAGTTCGGCTAAACAGGCAAGAGATTATTTATTTTATCAGCCAATCAATTTATATTCTGCCTGCTAATTGAAAACATTCCCAGAGCAGATTACAGCATAAATCTCAAATGAGAACAGTAAAACAATAGTAAAGCAGCAATAAAGTAAAATAAAAAGCAGCTTTTTTTTAAAAGAAAAAATCCATCTCTAGATTAAAATTTTAAGTAATGCTTTCTTTCAAATGCTTTTACCTGCTGCTGAAAAGACAGCTATGGGGAACTAGCTAATGCCTCAGGAAACCTGTTTCATACACTGGATAGTGTAACAGAGAAAAGTCCCCCAAATCATCACTCGTCTTGTTTGGGAATTTGACTTCTGGAGGATGTCCTTTAAAAAAAATAATAAAAGTAGTAAAACTAATAGTAGAGTTCTTATGTGAAAAGTTATAGTTATAGATTAATTTTTCTAATCTCTGAACCAGTTATGGAAAACTGCATAATACCTTCAGTCCCTTGGATGCATTCTCCTACACCTTAGGATATCTTTATGGGATTTATATCCTGGGATCTGCATGATTAATTGTTCTAACTATCAGGAATTTTTTCCTTAATTCTAGGTTGCTTAATTCTAGGTTCCATTACTTCTTGTCTTGCTCTCAGGTGCTTTGAAGAATAGGTTGTCCCCCTCTTCTTTGTGACAACCTAATACATATTGGAAGACTACTATTAAAGATTGGAAGACTGCTCTTATTCGAAGACTGTTATTATGTCACCTCTAGTCCTTCTCTTTGTTAGACAAGACTTTTCCATTTCCTGCAACCATTCTTCATATGTTTTAGCTTCCAATCCCCTTATCAACTGTGTTGCTTTTCTCTCCACTTTTTCCAGAATCTAAACATCTTTTTTGTTTCATGGTGACTGAAACAGAATGGAATATTCCAAGGGTGGTTTTACCAAAGCATTATAAAGTGATATTAACACTTTAGATATTCTTCATTCTAGCCCTCTGTGATGCAGCCTAGGGCTGTGTTGGCTCTTTTGGTAGCTGCATATTTAAGTAGTTTGGCTCATATTTAAGTGATTGTCCTAGTTCCCTCTACAGTTACTGCTATTGAGCCAGGTACCACCTATTCTATACTTGTGCATTTGATTTTTCTTGCCTAAGTTTATTTTTCTTACTGTTACCACAAATTTCATATTTTTTTGGGATAGAGCCCAGAGTTCAAGTCTGTCAAAATTCTTCTGGATCTTGAACTTCTTTTCTAAGGTATTGGCTATTCCACCAGCTTGATATCATCTTCAAATTTGATGAGTTCCCCTTCTATCCCTTCATCTACATTGTTTATGAAGATGTTGAAGAGTACTAGGCCTAACACAAAGTCTTGAGATACTCCACCCTCAATGTAGATGTAGTTCAGTGGTGGGTTGCTACCAGTTCGCCCCTAATTAGCCGAACTGGTTCTGTGGACGTTGTTTAATTAGTGGGCGTGGCTTGGTAGTCAGGTGACTGGGTGGGCATGGCTTATTGGTCAGGTTGTATTGTCCTGGGCTGTATTGTCCTGGGAGGAATGGGGGGGCATTTAGGGGTTTTTACCTTCTAACCCCACCTGGACTGCTGGGGGA
>JANHZT010011029.1:153714-168223 GCA_032468215.1 Stegonotus admiraltiensis | reverse complement strand
ATGCCCACCAAGCCATGCCATGCCCACCAAGCCACACCCACAGAACCGGTAGTAAAAAATTTTGAAACCCACCACTGAAACCTGATGGCAACTCTACAATATACCACAAGAATTGTCAATACATTTTGATTAAACCAGTAACCCAGGCAATATATTAAATACAGCAATAAGATAAAGGAAAGAACATTTCATTCCTCTCATCTAAAAGAGGGGAACAACTCAATAATAGTCACATAAAATCAAGATTTCAGTAGCATCTTTTCCAATACTATTTTTTAAAAAAGCTATACAGCAAGGTTTTATAAACTGCAGTGAGTTGCAGAAATGTACCACTGGAAGAAACAACAAAGAAAAAAAATGAATACCGTGTTTCCCCGAAAATAAGACTGGGTCTTACATTAATTTTTGCTCCATTCTCTTATTTTCTGGTTAGGTCTCATTTGGGGAGAAATACGGTACTAAATGTACCCATCTGGCTGACAATCTTAACTGGGGCTTATTTTGGGGGGTAGGGCTTATATTATGAAAAACCATGCTACGACTTATTTTCCGGTTGGGTTTCATTTCTGGGGAACCAGGGTACTGCAGAACCAAATGAAAAGAAATGGGCTATAAGATAATTAGACCAGAAAGGTTTTATCTATTCCATCAGATTAAAAACAACCAAAGTTTAGCAACAACCAAAGTTCTAGAAAATTCACTACACTTTTTATAATGGTGTGAGAATGTTCCATTGTGGTTTGTTTATTGTGCATACCTTCCAAATTCAGAGAATGCTCTTGTTATCACTTTGGAAAAAAAATAGCTCATTCTAGTGAACTATGCTTCACAGCTTTTGACTTTTTTTTTCCTGGTTGGTTTCTGGCTTTAACAGCATTTTGCATGACACATAGAAATTACCAGAAATTAAACTGACACATTTTAAAGGTTGCTTTCCCCATCGTTATCTCCTACAAATTGATGCTTTATTTTATTCTGTGGGAAAAATATTTCTAATGTTCTGTTAGGATAAAACGCATTAATGAAATGGTGTAGGAGTTGATTACCTGCTTGTTGTGCTTTCAGTCAGAGAGAAAAGGTGGCAGTTTTATCTGTACTCCAGAAACTATTAAAACCACAAAGGGCATTCAGGTGGAAAATGATAAATTGAATGCAAATAGATGCATGTTTTTAGTTAGAAATTCTGCACATCCTGGTCATTTGGTAATGGCAGAATAAATTGTTTGTCTTCATTTTGCGGGAACTGAACAATCTCTGATACGTATGAAATCGCCATTTTTCCATCTACTTGCCCTTTTCCTTTAGTATTAAATTCGAATTATTCCCAAGTATGAAAGGACAGCATGTGTGCTGACGTGTGCTATGTAAGATGGCAGAAGGAAGAAGTATTAATCTTACTTATGGTGGGAAAAATGAAAAATACTGATCTGTGTGGTTGTACATGTTTACAAAGCAATGTCTGCAGTTATGGGGAATGGAGAAAGAAATCGTTTTGCTAGAAGTAATCCTCGACTTAGATTCATAATGGAGTCCTTTCATCATTAGTCATGACGGTCATAAATTGAGGCACCCAGGAGACCAACTCAATTTTATGACCTTTTTTATAATATAGCCTTTTATTGTCACTGTACATCATATATACAACAAAATTGGTTATGGAGGTCCATAAGTAAATATCATGGTGGGTTACGCAAGTCAAGTCCTATGGACATTTTAGCTAGAAATTGGCTTAAAAGACTGGTTTCTGGCAAAGAAAAAAAGATAATTCACATCACTCAACAATGAATCACTGCAACTGGTCATAAAACAAGACAGTTCCCTGAAATGCAGTCATGTGAATGGAGGTGGTTGCCACCATCAGAATTCTGGAACTGGGTTGTAAGTACTTTTTGGGTGGGATTGTAAATTTTAATGGTCATTAAATGAGACTACCTGTACCATTTACTATCTTCTCATTGGCACTCTAAAAAATCTAATGCCTCCTTATATCAGGAACCATTTCTAGCAATGATTTTTAAAATGTTCTGATTAGACTGATACATGCATTTTTTAAAAAGAGAGAGGAAAAAAGAGAGAGAGAGAGATAGCAAAGAGAAGAGAAATCTGTTTCTGTGAAGCCAATTCTGTGGAGGGGACAAATTTAGGCTTCTTGAGGTTTTTTTCATTGTTGTCAGGTTGGTTGTTAAATCTTTAATAACCAGTGTGGTTAAATCAAGATGATAATTGTGATGCAACCAAAATTCCAGCTATGTTTGCATGTGTTGTAGGGCAGAGTTTCAATTGTACCATTGCAATTACCATCTTTAAACATACCTGTAGACATCCCTGGTGGATGCTATTTTCAGAGGAACCAATGAAAAAAGAGATCAAAAATAATGAAAGGAACAAGATTGGGAATCCAACAACTGAAACAAGTCTATGGATATGGTGGACAGTTGAGCTAAGGCCTTGGTTTCCATAGCCAGTCCAAAATGTAACAATATAGACATAATATGACTTGTTAAATGTCCATTACTCATACTGTAGTCTAAGGCAGGGAAGTCCACAGAGGGGAGTCAAGGCATCAAAATGACAGGCACAAGTGGGCAATGGCGACCTCACTTCTTTTTATTGATATATGATGTGTGCAACACATATTATAAAGGAGGGGAGCTTCCATTAACCATTCTGGGTCATTTCATTGTAACTGATTCTGCAGAGAGAAAATCCTTTACTGAATCCAATCTATATTCTCAGAGAAATATCTTTTCATATTTTGTTTCTGTAATTTTATTTTTTAAAACCTTTTGTTTGCTACCTAGAATTTATTAGCATTGAGGAAACTTATAAAATTTTAGTAATAACACAATAAAAATAGAGTAGAGAAACCAAGCTGAATGAAAAAGATCTAAGGAAATAGACAAAACTTTTAAAAAGTTTCTTGAAAGCGATGCAAGGGGGGGAAAATACTCTAAAATCAGCTATAAATCATTCTTAGGATCTGTGGACAGTATGATTAATGGACAGTATAGTAGTTGAAGTTACCCCACTGTTTTCATACAATTGTATATGATTCTGAACCCAGCACAGTCATTTCAGATGCGCCATAAAAGGAAAAGTCCAGATCTATTTTTTTTTAGATAAGTAATTCTATCTACCAGGAGAGAAGGTAGATGTAAAATAAAATCTACAGAAAAAAAAATCAATTACTGGCATCACAATGCTGTATTTGGTTTGCAAAGTCAAACTCTATTCTTTGGGTACAGAAACAATAGGTGTTCACATATTTTCTCTTTGAAAACATTGTAATAATGATCCTTACAGAAAATTCGATGCTTTTACTATATTTAGTGATATAGTTCAGCATTTAGGGAAAAATCTGATGGTTGCAAAATTCTAGGAATTGGAGCCTGCACATCTTAAAGTTGCCAAAGCTGATGAACACCATTCATCACAACACCATTGTGCTGTGATTTAGAAGATCCATGAAGATCTGGCTCCTTACACAAGCCTTTGGCAAGGGAAAATAAGATAATTCACTTCGTCATGCTTGCCATCTTTTATCTTTGTGTGTTTTATTAATTTTACTGTAATTCCTTTGTCTGAATGTTGTAAGCCACCCACAGAATTAAACGTAACTAGGTCCATTCCAGAAAAGTGCGTCAATCAGGGAAGAATATCCTCGGGGCACAGAAAACAGCTGCTGCTGAACTTAGTTCCTTAAGCTCAGATGATCCGGGATGGTGGATTCACTTATGACTTCCTTACTGTGTTTCCCCAAAAATAAGACCTTGTCTTATATTTTTTTGAACCCCGAAATAAGAGCTTGGCCTTATTTTCGGGGAGGTCTTATTATTTTGGGGCACGTGGAGCGAGGCGAGGATCCTCTTGCCATCTTACCTGATTTCCAGCTCTGTCTCCCTAACCCTAACCAGAGAAAATGGCGGGGACCAGCTGTGTGTGCGTTTAGATATTTTTGGGGAGGACTTATTTTCGGGGGAGGGCTTATTTTCAGGGGAAGGTTTATTTTCAAGTGAGGTCTAATTTTTGGTGAAACACAGTACACCAAATGGACCAGGATAAATGAATACCTTCATATTCCCAATAGACAGTGAAAAATAGAAGTTTTCCTCAAATCCATTACACAAACAAAATGCCCAATGGTGACAAAATGGAGAGGCTTTAGCTATTGTGCTAATAAAAAAACTAGAATGTTGTGTACTATTTTTTGTTGCAAACAACTTTCTAGTTTAATGCTCCAGACACATTGGATTCTTCAGGAACAAAGGACTAGAAAAATCTGGATTGAAATCTGATGCCATGCAAAGGCAGCAAAAATGTAGAAGGTTGAATCCATTATAGATCATCAGGATCAAGAGAAAATTGCACAAATGTCTCTTCTGAAAAAGCTCACTGCCACTATGAGAATGCCTATTTTCTAAAACCAAGCCCCTGTGTGTCACTTCAGTTGAATGAAACAGGCAATTCAGCCTGGGATAATGGTCCTATACTGTCTCTTTTAACTCAGAGTGGTTGTATATAAAACAAATCTTGTATCTGCATCAGATACATCCATGACATCCAACACTTTCATTAACAAGGTGAAGGCAAAATTGAACCATCACAACACAAACTCTAACTCTTTTATGTACATGTACTATAACACAGTGCATGTACAAAAGGAACTTGTGTCAATACATTGCTACATTCTTCATTTGCTTCCCCTGCTCTTTGGAATCCTTTGGATCTCAGCATTCAATGGACAGGGTCAAATATAGTGCCTTATAGCTCTAACAGTTTGATGGCAGCAGTCTGATAAAAATCTAGGATCTTCTCAGAACATAACAATAATTTTAAAAAATAAAATTATAAATGATCTATCTAGATATCAGTGAAATGCTCTGTCCACAGAAGAATCTGGAAAATTATAGTGATGACAATGAAGCAAAGATAATCAAAAGATTATATTTGAGTACTGAATATTGTTTTAAAATAGAAAACGTTTGCGGCTGAAGTCCTTTCATGCTACTTTTGTGTTCAAAGGGATTTTTGTTTGATTGTGATTTTCTCCAGTCATATGTGTTGTTATCATTGCATCTAAATGTTGATGTTTGGTGTTTTTGAATTTTTGAGACAAGGCTGTTATGGCAGGCAATGTGGAAGATGCATGAAAAGCAGGGAAAGCATTGAGGAACGGAGAAGAACCAATGGATATTGTTTGCCTCAGCCTGCCAGTAAAGTCTCATACCACATGATGTCACAGTGGGATTCATTCAGTGGTGGGCTGCCCCCGGTTCGCACTGGTTCTATAGAACCAGTAGTAAAATCGGTGGGAGGCTCCACCCACCGCCCCCGACATCATCAAAATGCTTGCACAGAAGAACGTGCACATGCGTGAGCAAAGCAAGAGCACACATGTGGCCCCGTGGCGAACTGGTAGTAAAGGTAAGTAGAACCCACCCCTGGATTCATATATTTTGCCTTACAACCTAAACTACTGTTCATCATTGTGAATCCGTTGTTGTGGGTTTTCAAAAAAAACCCAAAAACATGATTTAGCACGATTTATGAATCCAGTTTTAAGCTGCCATAAAATCATTGAGTCATTTAGGCAAAGTCTAAATCTATTGGAGAAAACCACAGCACCTCCAACAAATATCCATCCAGCTTCTGCTTGAACACATGTAGCAGAACAGTCTCCCTACAGGTTGATTAATTTTGACTTGCATAATAAACTTACAATGGTGTATTTTTAATCCACCATTGGATTTTTAATGGCATAGTATATTATGCAAGGGCTTCTATGGCTCCCAAAAACCCCTAATGTGTCCAAACATTGCCATTAAATTATGATAAGTGTAAGAGAAATTGAATGACTGGAGAATAGTTATATTATTAATATGATTAAATTTAACTTTAAATCAGATCATATTTATCCTGTCCCTATTACCTACTTTTTAAAATACAGCCCGGCATACTATTCCATTCCATTCCAAATGGAAACCTGGTCAAGAAGAAGTTATCTTGGCCTCCATCTGTCTTCCTATTCTATCAGCAAAATATATTTGGCCCCCGAAAAAAGGGAGTTGCAGATCTACTGGCTTCAAGAAAAGTAATTTTAATTAAAATAATCCAGAAATCTATAACCATTAAAACATTGAGAAGGAGTGGGTGGGACAACATTGACATTAGAGGGTGTCGCTGGAGAATCATGGGAGGTTCTTCTTGAGTGGGTAGGGCCATTCCAAATCCCTGCTCTTTAAAAGAGCAGTTTGCAATGTTGGAAGAAGCAGAATTCGTGTTGCAAGTGAAGCACACAACTTGGACCGAAACTTCCCGTAGGTAAGATAATGGTATTTCTGGGTTAGGCAAATTGCCAGACTAAAATCATAAGTCATATCATATTTTCTCTTTGTTGTTTCAGGGTTTCTATCTTATTTCTCCACAGAAATGCTAATTTAATTTAGAGGATTCATTCTTTTGGCATATTAACTATGTTCATGAGGTTCTATTCTATCTTTTAAAGATTAGGCTGGTTCATTAAACTGAACCAGCACACAAATTTCTATGCTCTCCTGATAGAAAACTGTGAACGAGTAATTGATTTTTAAAAAGCAAAATAAGACGGAAAATACGAATCAGTTTTAAATATTTATCATACTATATTCCCAGGACAATTAGAGTGATGTTTAAACGCAATTTTACTTCAGCCTGCTAATCCCACATCATTAAATTGGTCATGCCAAGTAAGAAAAATGGGAATTGTCTCATACCTACCCAGAGCATATCAGATTGGGCAAACATGATTTAAAGAACTAAAGCTCTGGAAGAAGAAAATATTCACAAGTAACAGGAAAAAAAGGATGAAGAATATTATTGATGTATAGACAGACAGACAGACAGACAGACAGACAGACAGACAGACAAAGAGATCTGCATAAATTATATTCCATATATCTGCATAAATTATAATGTTTTCTTTGGGTTCCCCCCCCCTTTAGAATATTAAGATAAATCAGAAATATTCTAGGTATAATATGGTGGCTCTACTTCAATAATGGTTGATTATCAATCTACTGTCTCACTTCAGAAAATAGATGAGAACTTACGATGTTGTCTTGTATTTGTAATTCTCCTATGCCTTCTCACCAGTTTTCTTTCTTATCCAAAAATCCATCAAAAAGAGAAAAATTAAATAGCCTACAGTTATGTTGATTGGTAATATGGGAAGCCACCGTTCATCTTTTTAGTCCAATATTATCCATACGCTGAGTTGCAGCAATTCTGCAGATTTTAATTGGACATATTTCCTATTTGACTGTATGGAATGAAGCAGCAATGTTAGGCCTGTAAGGCTGGTGCTTTACCTTTGAATACAGCCGTACTACCATCAATATTCAAAACAATTAGATTTAAATTAATCAGAACAAATACCACTGGTTCCAATGGGACCCACTAACTAGGAAAAGCTGGACTGAACCATGATCTTTAAGGTGTCGGTATTCAACCTGCAATTTTTCTGAGACAGATTAAATCCAATTTAGCTTTTCGCCTTTTCTTCAGACACCACTACTGATGTTTCAGCATAGCATATTCCACCAACTCATCTGCCCCCAATCTCCCCAGTTCCCTCCTTCTAATCCCCTTGATTCAGAATTACTACTGATTTCCATGCCAAGGATCAGCCAAAGCCCCTTCAGCTTTGGCTTTTTTTTTATTTTTTTACTATTTTTTATCTCCCTAAACCTGATCAGAACAATTACATTTCCAACTGTTGCTGGAACAAGACAAATCTATTTGATCTATATACAAATCAAAACAAATTAGGCTTTCAAAGGAAGGCTACCTTAAGCTAGCTATTTAGCGCACAAAAAAAATCGTGTATTTTACGTATCTATGGGAAATAATATGGTTTGCTATCATTTTCTTCTGAATCTTTTGAATTCCATCTCCCCCAAGTCAGCCAAGCTCAAATAAGTGCTGCCATGCTATTAAAATAAGACACCTTCCTTCTGAAATAGGCCCAGAATCATTAGTCCGCTCTTAGTTATACCTCCTTATATTCTTCCCTCATTTTTATTTTTGCATTAGCAGAACGAGTAACTAGCAAATACTCAGCCAGACATTTCATGCAGTGGAAGGAGGATTTGCAGCCACATTTGAAATTCAAGCTTGGTGATATGATAGAAGGGGCTCCATAACTTTTAGGGAGGACCATAACTTTAAAAAAAATTCTTTACATGAATGAGAAACTAGAATGAAAACAAAAATTGCATTTTTCCATGGTACAGTTTTGAAAATCTAGGCAAATTATTTATTTATTGGTTTGATTTATATGCCACCCTTCTCCGGAGACTCAAGGCAGCTTACAATGCATTAAGCAATAGCTTTCATACTTTTGTATATACCTGCTTAGTAGGGCTTTCCCCCCCCCCAGCGGTGTTCTTTTGTATACAAAGTCAGCTTATTGCCCCCACAATCGGGGTCCTCATTTTACCTACCTCGGAAGGATGGAAGGCTGAATCAACCTTGAGCCTGGTGACATTTGAACTCGCAGTAATTGCATGCAGCTGGTGCTACTTACGGTAACAGCACTTTAGTCCACTGTGCCACCAAACTCAAATTATCATTCTGGAGAGTTGACTGAAGAGTCATTTTGGGGTTAGAGGAAAAAGACCGGAGGGGATGGGTTATTCAACAAACAGCATTCTTACTTTTTTCCTAGATATGCATGCCAAGATGTTTGCTGGCCTGTTGCTGACCATTCTTCTCAGCATCAGCTTTTTAAGATCTGAATCTCAAGCAAAGGTTGTTCCAAGACCGGACAGGATGCAAAGAGGTGTGGGACTTGTCCGGCGGGACTGGCCAATGCAGCTGACACAGGACCAGAAGCATTTGATCTCCCAGTTCTTGCCTCACCTGTATGCCTGTAAGATAAATTGCACATACCCTTTTCTACTCTCTTGGAAGTTCTTAATAATGAGTGTTGGGCCATTCTTAAGAAGGGTGCTTCAAAAGAATGAAAATAGCCGTTGTATTAGAAACACCTGAATTGTGAATGTGATTCTTTCAGGCAGTGGAATAAAATCCAATTTTACAGATGAAATGATGGCTGGAGGATAGCAATAAATCAAATTCTTGCTCATCTTTCAGTCATTCCCTCCTATCACGCTTATTCTTTATTTATATTGTATTTTCATGCGTTTAGTAATTTATTGGGCTCTTGTTTTAAAAGGGAGGGGGAAGGTGTAAATATCCTGCACAGGAGGATTACAGCCGATCTCATATAGAGTTGACAAATAACCAGCTTCTGCTAGTAACACCTCTCGGTGTTTTTCATTGCAATATACATTTCTCCAAAAGTACATTTTTAATGGACACATCAATCTATTTTGTAATGCAACTTTCTTAGTATATTAATTAACTTGCCTGAGTAATTTTTGAGGGAAGGAGTTTTTGCCCCACTATTATCTTGGCAGGTAACAACATCTCTTATTAGTTTTAATTTTCAAAATCCCAACATTACTTTTGTCTCTTCAATCAAGTAGCCATGTGAACAGCAGATTGAGGATAAAAGTTTTAATTGTTTTCAATGTTTTAATTTGTAATGTTTTTATATATGGTTTTTAAATGCATTGTAAGCCGCCTTGAATCTTCGGAGAAAGGCGGCATACAAATTGAACAAACAAACAAACAAATAAATAAGTAAATTCAGAGTATATTGCAGAAACTAAATTGCAATAGCAAATGATACCACTGCATGTGGTAAGAAAATGTTAGTCTTTTTTTGGTGAAAGTTCCACTTCTATTCCAAAAATTTACTTCGGAAACTAAAGTTCTTAATATAGTATTACTCCAATAGAATAAAATATATGTAACTCGGGACTAAACTGTGGAATCCTTAGTGCTCTCTGATCTTGGCTGTTTGCTTGCAGACATTTCATTACTTAACTAGGCAATACCATCAGTGCCCTAACAATTTTACCACACAAACAGACAAACCCAGAGAGCACAAAGACTCCACAGTATTATCTTCTGGGACATGGAGAGTCAAGGTCGACTCAGCCTTCCACCCTTTCTGAGGTGGGTAAAATGAGGACCCAGACTGTGGGGGACAATAAGCTGACTTTGTATAAATATACAGAAGTATGAAGGCTATTGCTTAATGCATTGTAAGCCGCCCTGAGTCTCCGGAGAAGGGCGGCATATAAATCAAAGCACAAAAAAAAAAGACCCATTCCAAAGATTCAGGGCAATTAGGGCCATTTAGTAACAGTAACAGAGTTGGAAGGGACCTTGGAGGTCATCTAGTCCAACCCCTGCTCACGCAGGAGACCTGTAAGGATTCGAACCACCGACCTTTCTGATCGACAAGCTCAGTGTCTTAGCCACTGAGCCACCTAGTTTCTGCCTTCACCTGCCTTCTATTAACACATGTCTATCTTCCAACAGCTGAACTTGCTGCTATGGGAAGTAACCTGAATGAGGACGATACGCATTTTCCAAATTGGATGGATTTTGGACGACGAAGCTCTGAAGATCAGGATGGAGATGCCTAAGTTATCCTGGCTCTAGGCAAATGTCTGATAGACAGAGGCAAAAGCACAAATGCTAAATAGTTATTTGATAATCATTTTGTCCATTTTCAGATAAGATTTTCATGTCTATTTGTGCCAATAAAAATGATATTACTGCTACTGATAATTGCATTGGTGTGGTTTATAGATGGAGAAAGATGGGAGAGTTACTGGATTTTTAAACTCTAGTTTCAGTCATCCGAAGATGTGAAAAGAAGAGCAGCCTTAATCACGGAGCACACTAAATACAACATAAATTACATGCTACCTTGATATTATATGTGAATCATGCCAGGCCTCTTGTTACTGTGGGTTAAAATTCGCTTGCACTATACATAAATAAAGTAGTTTATGCACATCCATGTCAGTAGGAAGAGTTTAGGGTTCTGCCTGGAAACTTGGCAATTAGTATCAGTCATTTTTTTAAATATGCAGAATTTGGAATAAAGAGAGGGAATCTAACAGATGGAGCTTTCTTCTCTACTCCGCTCCAGTGTTTATACATTTGAAATATCTCAGTTATAAAAGACATAGTCATTAAAAGTGAAAAACGGAACAGAGAATCTTCTTTTCTATCCCAAGTACTTCCAGTTTAAAGATTGTTGCAGAAATAAAATTACCAAAAGATACAGGCTTCCAATACCAATTCAGCTTTCTCACTTGATTTTCTTCTATACTTTCCCACCTACAGTCTTTTCCTTCTCTCAAAACCTGAATTTGTAGCTTCTTCACAAAAATCCTTACGTTATAGTATACAGCCGTGATAGCGAACTTATGGCATGCATGCCACAGGTGGCATGCGGAGCCATATTTGTGGGCACGTGAGCATTGCCCTAGTTCAGCTCCAGCGCACGTGTGCACCGGCCACCTGATTTTCGGGCCTTCCGGGCCCACCGGAAGTCGGGAAAAAGGCTGTTTCTGGCCTCCGGAGAGCCTCCGGAGGGGGGGAATGGCTGTTTTCACCCTCCCCAGGCTCCAAGAAAGCCTCTGGAGACTGGGGAGAGTGAAAAACAGGCCTACCAGGCCCACTGTGCCATCATGTGCCAAAAGTGGGGGGAATGCGGGGGGTCGTGCTCACATGTGCGGTGGGGGCAAGGCACATTGAATTATGGGTGTGGGTACGCGCATACACAATCCCCGCTTTTGGCATGCAACAGCAAAAAGATTAGCCATCACTGGTATATAGTATATAAGTTCAGTATATGCATACTAAACGGAAGCTCAGCCTTAGTTCTCAGTCTGCTTTCTTATTCACAGCGATTCCAATTATGAATCTGGAAATGGGGACTGCTATAGACTGCCAGTCCCATTTGTAACTCAGTTTTGAACCAATGGGGAGGCAGACAAAAACTCAAACACTCTGTCCATCAGGTTCAAGCAGATGGCGGCCTAGAAAACAACCTCTATGCTTGGCATAGTTGAGGGAAGTGGCACAAATGGACAGATAAAGGGAAGAAAGTAGGTACACGGATAATACAAGTGAAGCTGCCAAGTATTGTAGAAGGTAGACCAAGAGTGGGAACTGAGCCCAAGACAATGGCATCTAATTAATAGTCTATGTATATTTGTATGAACCCATTTGTTATGATTGACAAAGTTTAAGAAACTAATGTTTAGTGTAAACTGTGAATTCAGTAAAAATGAAAGTTGGCCAACATTTAGCTGACTTATGTAATTATTGAGCAAGTGGTCTCATTTTATTATCTGCCCTTGAATTGCATGTTTCAGCATGTATAATTTCTCATTTTGTTATAATAGAATAGCCTCATGGGAAGGCTATTGTGCCTTTTTCATTTTTTACATACACTATGCTTTCATGGCAAAATGTAACACATTTATGTTGTTCATACAACCAAATAACTTGTTTTTCTTTTGTAAACCAAAAACTTGCTATTTTTTTAACCCCTGAGCTTCACTCACCTGCTTATATGTTATTTAAAAAGAGAAAATAATAATTAGAAAAGAAATATAAAATATTTTGATATTTGCATATGCTATTTGATATATTTGGATATGAATTTAAATGCATGTTAACTCCGGTGTCTGCTGTCCAAGTCTAATTGTAAATGACCTTTAACACTTCTCCTTTCAAAAATTCTTTATAAACTAGTTTTGGACTTAAGTGAATCTATCAAATATAGGGACACATACAGGTCTTTAAACAGCCTCTCAAATGCTTTGTTCATACGACCTGCTAAAATTGTCTGTGGCATGAAACCAACCAAATGTGATTTTAACCAGCAACTGCAGTTAATCAAACTAGAGAAAAATACATGGCCATTCTAACTTCAATTTCCTACTAATCCAAGCAAAACATGCTGTTCCATACTATCAATAGGAGATCAAAAGGCAAAGCACTATAAAACATGGGAATGTTTGGGGGAAGAGAGAAAATACAAAAAACAAACAAACCCCGAACCCTACTCAAATATCCAAAATTATCCAAATCAGATCCCCCGGAAACATCAACATGCCAATTCTGCATGATAGTGCACTGAAGCTAAAACTTTTCAATATGTTTTTGGGTTTTTTGCAGGGAAAAATTAAGGAATGAGAAGTTCTTGGTGTTCCCTGAGCTTGATTGTTTTCTTGCAGTTGTTTCTTTTCTTGTTAGCACTGATGATGTTACCTAGTTTGGGTAATGAAACATCTGCAAGAAAACCTCTACTATTTTCCCTTAATTTGACTCCAAACGCGCAATGGCAAAGCCCAAAGTTTCAGGTGCACTGAATGAATTCCTGTCTAAACAGATTACATCCCACGATTCTACAGGAATGGGCAGATGTCACTTCAGATCCACTGATTGAAAGTTTTGAGAAAGCCTGGAGCATAGAGAAATTCCCAGAAGAATTGAGAAAAGCCAACATTGTTTCATTATTTTAAACCAGGGAAGGGAGTAGACCCAGAAAACTACAGAAATATCAACTTGATATTAATAACTGAGAAAATCCTAGAAAAGGATTTGTTTGCACACAAGATACAAACAAGGTGATTAGCATTCACCTTCACAAAATTAGCATTTTGTGACAAGTATTTGTCACAAAGAGGCCATGCCAGACAAATCTTAATGCTTTCTTTGACAATGTGATTAGATATTGGGGCAAGGGAATGCTGCGGATGTTATGTATTTAGAGGTTATTAAGCATTTGACTTTATAATAAACTGGAGCAATGTGGGATGGATTATGTTGCTGAGTAACTGAGGCCAACCTGTAGTCCTTAATGGGTTTATGTCTACATGAAAGGAGTTATGCAATAGGATACTTCAGGTTCTGTCCCAGGCCCGGTCCTATTCATAAATGGCTTAGATGGGGGAATAGAAAGAATACTCCTACAATTTAAAGATGACCTAAAGCTAAGCAGGGAAGGGATTACTAACATCCTAGAAGACAGGCTCAAGATTCAGAAGGATCTTGATAGACTTGAATATTGGACCATATCCAACAAATCTTACTCAATGATGAAAAGTGTAAATTCCTGCACTTACGAGAGGAAAAAGCAGATGTGAAAATACATGTAGTTAGTTGCTTGCCTTAGAAGCATTTGCAAGAAGGATTTGGATATCCTAGTAGGTCACAGATTAAGCATAAACCAGCAATGTTCTGCAGTTGCCCAAAGAACCAATGTCATTTTGGCCTGCATCAACAGAGGTATAGGGTCAAGATCACAGGAAGTGATAGCACTGCTCTATGTTGCACTAGTCACACCACGCCTGGATTATTGAGCAACAAAAATGATACAGGTTTGGAAGCTAAATCCTCCAAACAGTGAAAGGAACTTGATATGCTTATCTTAAGAAGAGAAGACTAAGGGAAAACATGATCACCCACATAAAAGGGTGACAGAGTGTAGGGTGGCAGGACGTGCATTCTCAGAGCAGCGGTCCCCAACCTCCCTAGGCCAGGGGTAGGCAAACTTAGCTCTTTTACACCTTGTGGACTTCAACTCCCAGAA
>JANHZT010011029.1:109367-119904 GCA_032468215.1 Stegonotus admiraltiensis | reverse complement strand
GGGGGAGGAGGGATGGGAAATACCTGTAAAATTTGTTAAAACTTTTTAATTAAAAAAAAATAAAAAAAATAAAACACATATGCCACAATTACGTGCCACACAGATTTTTACCTCTAACAACCATGCAAATTTTCTTCTTGATGATGATCTGTTCCTAACTTAGTATTTCAGATTTTCCAACTCTGCACTCAACACCACTGTAACGAGGCCAGCTGCTGATCACCCTCTTCTTCTGATCACCCTTTTCCTACCACTTTTCCCACCATTATAACAATCTAAAGTAGGAGGCAGTAAAAGATGAATCTTATAGACTTTTAAAAGTCCCAGTAGACCCTGCTCTTTACTGTATCTTCTTTTCTTCAACAGTGAGGACTCCTTGATAAATCATTAGAAGTTTATTGTCTCTCCCACTTCCTCTTTCCTTATTTATTTGATCTATTTGTATACCAACAAATCAATAAAGGCTTGTAGTGATTTATAGGAATCCAGTAAAAAGCTACAAGCAAGTAAAGCATACATGTAAGCATCATTAAAATTAAAAAAATGTAATGTAGTAACAACAAATAACACAAACTAATACAAAGGAAAATGAAAAAAAAACCAATGATATAAATACTACAAAATAATAATAGCAATAACAACAACAACAATAGATACATGGAATTTTCCAAGGGGACTCACTTTCACCACTACTGTTCAATATCGAATTAATTCCACTGACAATAATCCTGTGAAACACAAAACTGGGCTACCAACTCTCAAGCCAATATGGCAAGATAAACCATCTACTATGCATGGATGACTTAAAACTGTATGCGAAAAGCCTCACTGAACTTGAATCAATACTCAACACTTCAACTGTTCAGCAGCAACATCAGAATGAACTTTGGACTTGAAAAATGTGCTATACTATCCATGCAGCGAGGAAAAATGGAAAAAATAGAAGGAATAGAAATAGAAGGAAATGAAAGCATCATGAAAGCATTAGGAAAGGATGAGTTATCTAGACACATTGGAAGCAGATAGCATCTTGAATGGAAAAGTCAAAGAATCAACGCAAAAGGAATATATCAGGAGGGTCCACAAAATATTAAAATCAAAACTGAATGCTGGAAACATAATTAAAGCCATTAATACACGGGTAGTTCCAGTTATACGCTACCCAGCTGGAATCATCAACTGTGGCTGAACTGGAAAACCTGGACCAGAAAATGCATAAACTTTTGAATATGTACCACACTTTACATCCACGAAGTGACATCAACAGGTTATACCTGCCAAGAAGAATAGGGGGCAGAGGGCTACTGCAAATTCATCAAACTGTAGAAGAAGAAAAACGAAGTTTGAATAATTATGTGAACCAAAGTACAGAAAAATTGCTGCAGTCTGTGAAAACAGAAAACATTATAAAAACAACAAACAAATGTATGTCAGATTACATGGATGGAAAACCAAAGCTTTACATGGACAGCACTTGAAAAATATTGAAGGAAAATGTGATAACAACTTGACATGGCTTAAGAGGGGAACCATCAAGAAAGAAACAGAAGATTTAATACTTGCTGCTCAATAAAAGCACTACAAACTAATGTCATGAAAGTGAAGATACAAAAATCCACTAACAATCCAAACTGTCAACTTTGCAACGACAAAGTTGAAACTGTTTCACACTAAATATGCAGCAAAATCGCTCAAACTGTTTACAAAGCTAGACATGATCAAGTTGCTAAATTAGTCCACTGATCATTATGTAAAAAATACGACATACCTGTATCTGAAAAGTCATGGGAGCACAAAGTGGAAAAAGTTATCACAAATGAGACAGTGAAGATCTTGTGGGACTTTCGAATAGAGACAGATCATCATTTGGAACATACCACGGTTGTTGAGTGCTGAAGCATACGATTTATTGATATCACTGAACCAGGAGATGCCAGAGTTGAAGAAAAAGGACTGGAAAAAACCACAAAATATCACAACCTGGCCATCAAAACTACATGGCTATGGGTAAAACATGTAACAGTGATATCCATTGTCATCGAGGTGCTTGGTACCATGTCCAAGAATTTTACAAAACACATCAAGAAATTGCAGCTGCTTGCAATAACCTTTCCTAAAAAGGAACTTGTAATTTTAAACAAGGCCATTTCATCTTCCCGTTCCTGTCATGATAGAAGTTAAACCAAGGTTTGTACCTAGCTGGTCAGGTTCACTTTTTGTTTTCCTCAACCATTGTTTCAGGCAGTGTTCCTGCCTTTAAATCTCACAGATGCGCCATAAACCAAGAGGCTAACCAAGATTGAAGTAGGGATAGAAGCTGCTCAAGGCCAAGCAGCTCAAGAACATGAGTTGTCTTCTATTCTCAGTTCATCCATCCAGATCCATAAGATACCTAGGGCAAATAATACAAATTGACGGTTCTCCCTACAGAGGTCTCAGATGTCAGTCACACAGGTGGTAATCTAAAACGGTGATCTGACAATGGCAAAGGATCAGATGTTATACCATCCATATCCAAATCACTACCCAACTCCTGTGAGCTTAAAAATGAGGTCCAATATGTAGCCAGCTGCATAATTTAGGTCTGAACTTACCTGGGATAAGCTTGTTTTCCAAGGATGCCATAAAAGCCTAAACTCTCCTAGATCAAGGGAATGGAACCTAAAGTTGCCGAAAAACAAATTGCCTAGAGACGCCAACACCAGTCCCAAGACCAAGTCCAGCATTTTAGGGATTGTACTGAGCAGTAGGTCAGTTATACCAGCAGAATCTCCAGTCTTGTCTCTATTGCCCAACTTAATATATAAACCTTTGCACCATGTTACCTTAACAGAAGAATCTCAAATCATAAGCAAAATGTCATTATACTGACATTGTCATTGTCATTTGTCATTGACAAATGTCAACACTATCCCTGCACTCCAGCCTTCACAATGAGGCTGGTAAAGGACTTTAGAATCAAGGTGAGCAAATGTCTTAACAGGATTACATCATTGCCCCCACTCAAGCAGGTTTTGATAATATTTGTCTACCTGCTCATCAGCCACTAAATCATGGATGAGTAGAGTCTTGTTACAAATAGAAGCAGCATTTCCTATCAAAAGCTTGAGGCCGAGGTTACCAGGAATTGAGCCATAGGAGCCAATATAACAAATTGTGAATCCTCCATCCTCTGAAGTAGCCATATCCTTCAGCCAGTGGTGAAATCCAAATTTTTTTACTACCAGTTCTGTGGGCGTGGTTTGGTGGGCGTGGCAGGGGAAGGATACTGCGAAATCCCCATTCCCTCCTCACTCCTAGGGGAAGGATATTGCAAAATCTCCATTCCCACCCCACTCTGGGGCCAGCCAGAGGTGGTATTTGCCGGTTCTCCGAACTGCTCAAAATTTCCACTACCGGTTCTCTGAACTGCTCAAAATTTCCACTATCGGTTCTCCAGAACCTGTCAGAACCTGCTGGATTTCACCCCTGCCTTCAGCCCATAACAACTAGTATCAATATAGCTCCCCACCTGCATGCACACCATACCTCAATCTGATGGGCTAACCTCCCACAACAGGGAAAAGCAGTTAACCAATAATAATGACAAAATAATATAATGATCTGATTCTAGACTGAAAAGTAATTACCCTAAATAGTAAAATACATTTTTTTAAAAAAATCAATTGTGTAGAATTCCAGCCAAACAATCAACTGGAAGCCAATAACCTGGCAACCCACTACTTGGCCTGCTTCTTCCTAAACCTTTCTAGTGCATACATAAACCCCGCCATATGCCTTCCAATCCCACAGCAAACAAGCTGACAGCCATTCAGTGCAACCACCCCCTCACACTGCTCATAGGAAAGGCAACTGCTCCACACTGATGCTCTTACTTTAGAGTATGCTTTCTCAAGTGCCTCTTCTTTTAGGATACAAACGAAAATGGGGCCAGGATCTCACCAACAGTAACTGGGTCCTTACTGCTGGCACCTTGCCTACACCAGGGCACTGGTGCAATACCTAGTATCTTCCCAACCTCCAAAGCCACCAGATAGGTAAACAGTAGCAGGTCTGCTTGGGCTCCTCCAGTCAGCCTGGGTACCTCCACCACTAGTCTTCCTTGCCCCATTCTCTTCCTGGAACTTACAGCCTTTCCCAGTCTGTTACACTAGTATCCCACTGTGACAGAAAATACCCAAGCCTGATTTCCAATGAATCCTATAATTCTGCATGGGAACATAATCCCCATCATACCTTCTCTAAGACCACAATAACCGGCTGGATATTCACAATAAATCAATGTATTAATTTGCCAGCTGGAAGGAACTACAGAGGCAGAGAAGGGCTTATCATGACTATAAAGGTCTCTAATGAGGTCATCTGCCAGCAACATAGAGGTTGTTTTCTACTCAGAAGCCCAAAATAGTTGAGTAAGTAGTACACCATAACATGGATGTTCATTGTCACAGAAAGCAAGCCAAAAGTTGGATACAATCTCTGCTGTAAAGTGTTGTCTTGCCTTTCTGATTAAATAAGGTATTGGCATTTTAAGCCCTGACTAAGTTCATGAAGCAGAAGTATTTATTTTTCGAACCTCCACTCAATAGCAATTGGCAAAAACAAACAAACACCTACAAGGTTTCCTGCCAGTTCATGGCAGGAAATAGATAGGCAGCTTGTAAAAAAAGAAGAGCTCTCAAATCATTGAAAAGCAGAATTCCTGTACCCTGCCATGTGTGAAACAGCCCCAGCATGTGTGTTTTAATCAGATATTTTAAAAGGGGATTGAAATGTCAAAACAGGCTCTGTTAGGCTGGAAGGTCTAATAGCAGACCTTCACTTTTCTGATACAGGCAAGAAGAAAGGGAACTCCTGCAATGCATTTTGTGCGATGGCCACAAGAGTCAGCTGGATAAGGAATAGGGTGGGGACCAGGCAAGCAGAACATCAAAAAATTGAAGGTGGAAGCTTAAAATACCTAACTGCTCTGGTGCTGATGATGCCAGGTGCTCCAGGGCAAGGCGGTGCCAGCTTGTTTGGGCTTTCCCTGAGTTGAGGCCTATACTGTATAGAACCAAGCCAGATCTCTCCCAAGCTTGCTGGTGTCAACGCCCTTGCCCAGCCTTATTTTTTCCTTTTGCTGAACGAGGCATTTTTTATATTCTGGCTGCAAGCACTGAAACTAAGGAATGGGAACAGGGAAGGGCAGGGCCCTACTACAGTGGGAAGGGAGCATGGCATCTCACAGCTCTCTTCCCTAGTTCATCAATGTTCACTCAAGACAGACATGAAAAAAATCCACACAGTTGCTCGTCAGAGCTCCTAGTTTTCAAGTTTTCAGTTCAACCCCAAAACATAAAGGTTAATCATACAGGAAATAATATCTGTCAAGGACAAACTGATAGTGCCGTGATGGCAAACCCATGGCACGCTTGAGAGAGGTGGCACACAGTGCCCTCTCTGATAGCACACAAGCCATCAATCCAGTTCAGCGCACGCCTCCCGCCAGCCAGATAGTCTTCGGGTCTGTACCACACATGCGTGGGAGGTGGAGCAGGGCAGATGCATGGGGCCATGCATGCTTTGGCCACTCGGTCCAGAAAGGTTAGCCATCACTGTGATAGTGGCTATTGATTTGGAATGTTTCAACATATAGCTTTCTGATCAGAAGGATGTAAGTTTTCAGACAGTACTCTTCTCAAAAGCCAAAATGTGAAGATAAAAATAACTTCAATAGTTACCCTTTTGTCCATTCCTGCACCAGCTTACCATATTCAAAATGGTTTCCGTTAACAACAACAACTCCTCCATGTCTACATGAAACTTTAAATTCCCAGAATGAAGCCACCTTCTTGGTTTTGTCATTTACCAAAAATAAATCATTATAAGTTTCTGGTAAAGTAGTCACATACCAGCAGATTGGCTGGGCTCTGTGTCTCTCCACATTCACAGTGTGTTGCTATCTGCTAAGAGCTTCCACTTGAGCATTTTGGCTTTACATTTAGGCACTCCAACTCTTAACCTATTCAGGATCTTCCAAGTAGTATAAAAGAGATCAGATCCTTCAGCTATGTCTTCCTTTAATGTTATTCCTTGCTCAATGGTCTCCTTCCTCCATCTTTTAATTCAATTTTATTCTTGTGTACCCTCAAGAATGTTTGTTCTTGCCACAAAACTCTTCCTAGATCTAAATTGGCAGGCTTAGGGAACATGTCCATTGAGAGGATGACAAAGATAATTCTCTTGCTTAGTTCTCTGAGCATGCACTCCTATTTCTCCTAATCTTAGGTGGGGCAATGCTAGCAAGGACTTTTTTTTTTCAATCGTTATAGCTTTGAGACCACCTGTTACTGTACTGCTTCATTGACGGAGATATCAACTTGTTTTGCATATGCAGATACGCCCACATTGGAGCAGCATAATCTGCTCCAGAGATGCTCAAGGCCAAAGCTGATGCACGCAATGTAGGTGGTTGAGCTCCCTATGAGTAGTTTATCAATTTCTTGATGATATTGTTTTAGCCTTAATATTCAGACAATCCTTATTTCATACTGTATGACCATATCATTCTTTCTGCTGCTTTATCGTTCTTTCGTCTTTAAGCTTCTAGTCCGTGTAATGCTTTTACTTGGAAACACATTGTGAACTTACCCAGTTCCTTCAGTAGAGCTGTAGCAAAACTGATCAGGAGGTTTGTGATGGGAATATACAGCCTATGCACTGCAAACAATTGGCACAATGCCCTCTGTACCATACTTATGTTTTTTTTCACTTTCCACACCTATCTTTCTCATCATGGCCCTACCTATTTTTATAACGTGGCCTTGCCCATCAATTAAATATCACCTTCATACTGAAAAAATTGCACAATTGTGCCGTTAAAGTACTATAGTATCTTCTTCTATCATTTTTTACATTTTTCAGCTCTTTTCTTGCTGCCAGTACTGTTGCAATCTAATCTCCAAGAAGGTTTTGCCTGTCAGGGCTGTAATCCATTGAAGCATCACCTTATATTTATAGTAATGGTACATTAATTTGCAGAGATAATTACTGACCATGGATTAATAATCGTAATCATAAACTATTGAGTAAGAAAAAAAAGGGGACGTAAGAGATTGGTCTGCAACACTCCCTGGAGGGCAAAATCCTTTGGCAGGCAAAAAAGAAATGAGGGCCACCTTTTTGTGACTTGTAATTATATTATTATTATTATTATTATTATTATTATTATTATTATTATTGGTTCATTGCACAATCAGTCCAATATTCAGACTGGATTGTCTTCCTAATTAGTCCAAGGACCTGGAATAGGCAGATCTGGATGTTTGGTGGTGCTACTGGTATCGCTGCAGGATGAGTGCTGTTCCAAATAAAGCCACCTTTTGCAATTGACTGATGGTACATTTGTCAATGCTCATGGTGTTCAAATGGTGCTCTAGTTGTTTTGGGATTGCACCTGGCACCTATTACTATTACTTTTGCTTGCTTTTGCCACAGTTGTTGTCATTATTATTATTATTAAATCTGTTTGCCACCCATCTGGCCACAAGGCTTTGTTACAGGTCTTTCAGGTTCCTAAAACAGACTTAAAACCTGTCAGGCTTTTTTCTACCTAAACTAGGATGATGAATCATACATCCCAAAAATATGCTCCTTTTTTGCCATTACTTTCAAAAATCTTTAAAGACCTGGTTTTAGAGAGGGAGGGAGAGAGGGAGAGAGCCGTGAGAAAAAGAGAAAGAGGAAGTGTCTCAGTTCAGTTTCTTGAGCATGTCGAAACAGGACTATCATTGCAAACCTGAAAACCATTTTGCCATCCCAGCACTTGGCTTCTATTGACTCAAAGGATTCCTGGTTTTCACAGCCTCATCTCTGATGCCAAAGCACTTGGTTGTGACTGGTCCATCCTGGATAGGATCACAAAACGATGTTTGAGCTTTCCCTCCGCGATTCGAATACATCTGGAGGCTTTTCCAAATATATTTCACGAACGCCTAATCCAACATCTTCCCCCACCCTGCTCTATGTACTGCGGTGCTCCTGGCGGGTTTCTCGGGCCGGCCCACGTGGCTTTGAACTCTTCTAACGCGCTTCTTCCGACGACGGCAGAAGGGCGCAGAATAAATGCATAAATAATGGCAGCGCGGCTCATTATGGCACCGAGCAGGAGCCGCGATGCGACAGCTGGGCAGTGTGCATGTCTGGAAGATAAAAGCAGTCCGGCGTGGGATCTTCACAGAGCCGTCCCCCTTTCTTCCGGGGAGCATGGTGGGTCTCGCACAGCTTCAAAGCGCTTTGAAACTTCAAGGCGCTCGCTGCTAGCTGGGGAGAAGGCATTGTAATAATTGGGTTGGGCGACTCTTCTGCCACGGCTCCCGGATCTGATCAAAAGAATTCAAGCTCTGCAAAAGCGTGTCTTTTCCCCCGCCCTCCAACCCCCGACACTTTGATTATTCAGCGCTAAGCTGAGAGGGTGGGCTAAGATGGTTGCCGCTCCCATCCTACTGTAAAATATGGCTTTAAAATATATCATTTAGCTCCTGTTGTTAGTACTCTCAGATTTTTCCTTGTACTTTGCCCCGGTTTAATATTGCTAGAGAATTGGGAAATCGGGATTTCCAAGTTAATCATTCAACTCCAGCCTCTCTGCTCTTAAGCGAGGTTCACGAACAGCACATTATTTTTACAACCTGCATTCCCAAGATGGAGACAGACCCAGCGATCAACAGATCCTGCCCATCTGCCATATTTTTCACACGTGACAAGCTTTGGCAAGCTTGAAGACATCTTGCTCCAAACTACCAGTCTTCTTCCCATGCAGGGATATCTAGGATTTGCTTAGTGCTGTTTCCAATGCCATGAGAAGATGCTTTCAGTAGGACCACTCCTCAGCTAAGACCACCATCACTTCCATATTTTGTTGCTGCTGCCTGTTCACTTGACTGAATCTCTGAGTGTAATCACTGCGACACTGAACAGGAGGAGGAAGGCAGCTACTTCTCTGGCTCTTCTCACTATTTTCCTCCTTGGAGAAGACAGATAGCAACAGCAAGAGGAAACAATCAAGTAGAAAGCCTCGAGGAGTAGGAGTGGAGAGCGGGGCAGTGCTCGTTAATACTGATCCTGGATGCCAGCCGCAGATGTACTTTTAGTACCGGATGGGGAGAGGGGGAGGAAAGGGGGATGGGATGGCAATACATCCCTATCAGCAACATTGACCTATGCATTCATATAAGGAGCCCGTGCCCTGGAGATACGTTCCATCCTGAGCATTTTCTGCAGTGCATTAAGCTTTTGTGACGGATCTGGAAGAGGTGGGTCCTCAGCAGGAAAACTATTTTGCAGGAGAAAATTTGGATAAAATGAGATCGATGAAACACGAGGCTCAATTTTCACATAATAGATACTCTAACACTAATTCTATTTGTAGAGTTGCAATACATAAATTTATTCGGTCAAGACCTCATTATTTGGAGACCCATGCTTTTCTCTGCTGCTGCTAAATGTCAGGCCTGCCTGTAATAACATCTCTTTTCCACGATGACAAACCCGGCATGAGTTACCCAGACCTGGATGGGGGCTGTGGGAGAGGTTGCTTCCTGCGATGGGACTATCTGGATTTTGGATGTGACATCAGCTCTAATCCCAGGGCAAGGCGGAGCGGAGTGGCTCATGTCTTCCAGGACTCTGGTGATGTTCACAGGTGCTGCCTCACAGGTGACTGGATGTGATGACCTGTGTGTAATGTTGGCCTTTAGGGACCAGATGGGATTTTTGCTTCTGAACCAGCCTCCCTACTGTGTAGCGAACTTCCAGTCTGAGCTTTTCTGTGGCAGGTTAGCAGAGGATTTCCTCAGATTTATAGTCTTAGAGCAGGGATGTCAAACTCCATTTCATTGAGGGCTACATCAGGGTTATGTTTGGCCTTGGGAGGCTGGGTCAGTGTGGCTAGGGTGGGCATTGCCAGCTCGAAGTCACTTGTGTCGGGGGCGCCTGTGGTGGCCCGAGTGTTCTGCCAGCAAAAAGGGAACTTGGGAAGGCTGCACATTTCCGCTGGCAGAGGGATGCAGGAGGCCGTTGCAGCTGAAAATGGAGGTCATGAGGGATGCATACAACCCTCTCAAGTTCTGTTTTCACTGGCAGAAGCACCGCAGGTCAGTCCTTCGCTATTTTCAGGGCAGCCCTGTGGGTCAGATCTAAGCACCCCTTGGGCTGGATTCGGCCCACAGGCCTTGAGTTTCCACCCCTGTCTTAAAGGAATTTAATTAGCCTTTTCTGACACTAGAGTCAGAGTGATGAAGATTACAGCCTTGAGAGATGGAGCAGTTGTACCAGAGGTGAAATCTAAAATTTTTTGCTACCGGTTCTGTGAGCGGGGCTTAATTAGTGGGCGGGGTAAGGTGACTGGGTGGGCGTGGCCAAGTCAATGTCACTTTTTTGCCCTCTTTTAACCTACAAAACAGAACACAACACAACAAGCTCACCCACAATGTAAAAGCAGCTGTGCTAGACCCAAAATGGCCCCTGCAACAAGCAGGAACCTCACACAGCCACA
>JANHZT010011029.1:73368-85800 GCA_032468215.1 Stegonotus admiraltiensis | reverse complement strand
AAAGAAAAAGAAAAAGAAAAAGAAAAAGAAAAAGAAAAAGAAAAAGAAAAAGAAAAAGAAAAAGAAAAAGAAAGAAAGAAAGAAAGCTTTATTTTAGGTTTGGTCAAGTAAGCCTACTTTATATTCCTTTATATTCAATCTTAAACTTTAATTCAATCAAATATAGGGTTTGATTTCTCTTCAGTTCTTCTTTATCCCTTTATTTAAATTTCTTCAAGGCTTTAAGAAGCCTATTTTCTAGATCAAATTTTCCAAGACATTCCTTTGGTTTATCATTTGGATTTCCTTTTTTAATTTTTTTAAATTCAACCAATTTATTTTGTAAAGAAAAGAAGTAACACATCTTTATCTATCAGGCTGCAAGAAAGATGCACTGAGGTTCTTTTAAGATGTTTCCTTTATTGTTCCTTGCCTATAGCCAGAAATCTTGCCAAACTAAAGCAGACTACTTACATCATTAAACATATAATCTAACGATTCTCTTCTTCACAGGAAAATTATTTAAACTTCATGCACTTATAGGACTCCATACTACATCCCACCACATTTTTCATTCTCTTTCATTCTCTTGGTCTGCAATTGTAGTTCTACACTCTGTACTCTATTTTATCGGATAAAATTTGTTCCACATCTGTCACTTCCATCTTTTAGACATTTTCTATTCATATAACCAGACATCATTATTTATAGTACTGATATTGTAATTTACTAACTTATGTCTCAATTTTTTAAAGAGCTCCATTAATATTTCCAATGTAACATTGTCTAATATTATGTAACTCCCATTGTTAATTGACATGTGTTCTATTTTTCTCTTCCTCTATTTTAAAAAATTTAGTCCCCTTTATGTTGTTTCTAAAATCATCACTTATTTTTTGTTATGACTTGCCAGAATTACCAAAATGTCTGCTTCCCATAAAAAGTTGTTTATTTTTTATAGTTAATTCCAAAATCTTTTAGACTAATTTTATTTAAACTAATTTTATAGTTTATAGTTTTATAGTTAATTCCAAAATCTTATAGTAATAATATTCCATTCATTATTACTCTTAATCCATTTATAACTTTCTTAGATCAATATATAATTTAACTTTTTGCTATTTATTTCAAATTCTTTAAGTTCTTAAGCTTGTAATTATGTTTTCTTTTGTTCAGAGTTGAACATAAACTCTTTATACTTATCATTCCATAGTTCTTAGCTTTAGAATAGTTGATAGTCAATTTTTGAAAGTGATTAGACAGTAAAATTTGCAAACTTAATGTTCTTTCAAAATTTCTGCTGTCACCTGAACAGGAAGGCCAATCCCATTGTCTCCCAGTGCTCAGACCCATTAAAAACCACTGTCTTGTGATCCTTTTATGAGGAACAGCCATCTGAAGTGCATGTGGACAATCTCCCATCTTCTCTTTATTCCAAGAGGTTCCAAGGAACCAGTCTATTTAGGGATTCCTTAGTCTTTGCCATTGTCATCAGTTCACCATACTTCCCCCAGAAGGCCAGATTTTCTTACAGATTCTTCTTCTGAACTAAAATTTTATGTTTTAAAAAAGCTGTGATTGGTATTATTTTCCCCTCAAGAATTAAATATGTTTCAGCATTTGTACTCATAGTAAACACAATCAGAGATGACGATCATTCTGAAAAAGCTAATAAGACATAGTTTTTCATATGCAGTGAAAAAAATCCTTCCAGTAAAAGTTGTTTCACAGTTCTTATCGATCAGCTCACCCATTCAGGATCCTATGGTCCCTTGACAAAATAGTTAGGGCGAACTGAAATTGATTAACAGATAAGGGAGTGCAGTAAATCCAGTTAAATTGACAACCAAGTGGGGAAGGACCATAGACAAATACAATATGGACATTGTCTATGGCTGCCATAAATGGGTTGCAAAATTCTGGGCAGCAACCAGATGGAAACAAAGCTGTATACAGCATCTAGTTAGCAATCATCTACGTTTCTGCAGCTTAGTTATAGTGGTGCTAATACTGCTGGATTATGGATATTGTTGCTAGCATGTAATTCCATTGCTAGTTTTCTTTTATACAAATTTTCAAGGAGTGAGGAAAGGATGCAGAACATGACTTGTGAAATAATTTCCAGTTCTTTTACTAACAATGCTCATAGAAATTTTTTTTTACTTCTTTCTATTCAACTCTGCTGTAGACAGTAAAAAAGATAACCTTGACTGAAGATAGGTGAAAGCTATTGCTATTGTCTATTTCTGTCAAGGCAATCTTCCTTATTTGCCACACGCATACATGCTTTGCATGTATTTGCATACACTAGGAAGCACAAGTCAAGCTATGTATGGGTCACGTGGCCAAGGGAGAAAAGGAAAGGGCGAGGGTCAATTATTAAAATATGATGTATTTGAACTGCTTATTTTTGGTTGAATTGCTGCAGTGCATTAGAAATGAAGTCAATGGCAACATTCTAAGTCACCGTCCACCTACCTTCCCCCAAAAGTAGTATTTGGAGAAAGTGGTTTCTCTGCACCCTGAAGCCAGATCAAGTGACATTCAAACATGATCTTTCTTTGGCCAAGTGATCTGTTTTTGGACAATTGTTCTACTGGTAGAGAGACAGATAGAGCCGGAATCCTCTTATATAATTTCTTTCCAACATTCCTTCCAGTTGAAATAAATAAAAAAAGGTCTCCTTTTGCTTAAAATAAAAGTCAATTGCAACGAGTTAATATTTCTACTGGACAAAGAAGAACGTCAGATTAGCCTTGTTTGCAGAAGGCGGGGGTGCGGGGAGTGGAAAGAGATATGGTACAACAGGAATGTTTCAAGTGCTGAACCCTTTAAAAATAGCATTGCTACCGACCAGCAACCAATGAGTATACAGGAGTATTTCTGCAAGAGAACACGACTAAAAGCTAAAAAACTAAAAACCAATTTTTTAAATAATAGGAACAATGCAAGTGATATAACACTATAATTGTATGTCCATGTATCCTGCCTAAACAGCCACCACTCTACTCTGAATTTATTTATTTTTATTTCTTATAATTTTGTTTCTCAACTATATAAACTATTCTTCAGCTCCAAGGGAACACAGGGCAATGCCTGTTAAGTAATGGAACATCAATGAAATAGTCCCAACATTTCAAAATAAGAGGCACAGCAATTCAACCAAAAAATAAGCAGTTCAAGCACATCATATTTTACCAATACATATTGCCTTTTTTTAAAAGGATCATTTTGATTTGGTGCTGTACTAAACAGAAAGCAAAATTAGCATGCAAAGTCAAAATCCCAGGAAAAAGAAGGCACTCTTCTTCTACCCTGTCTCCCCCAGAATAGGACATCCCCTGATAATAAGCCCAATCGGGCTTTTGAGAGCATGGCAATAAGGCCAAGCACTTATTTCAGGGCTCAAAAAAATATAAGACAGGATCTTATTTTTGGAAAAACACAGTACTTGCTTATTTGATTTATATATCGCCTTTAAGAGCTCAAGATGGCATATTTACTTCTTCTTATTTCCCCCCACAACGAACCTGGGAGGTAAGGTAGGTTGAGATTTTCCAGTAAGCTTCCATAGTTGACAGGGAAATAGATCTCAGGTGTCCAGAGCAAATACCAACATTGCTGTATTGTAATGTTTCCCTTTCAAAAATGTAGACCTTGTTTCTCCGTTAAGCTATTGAGGGAACAGAGACCTGTAAGAATGGGAGCCAAAATTATTTAATGTAAAGTAGTAACCTTTCTATTGAATTGGAAGCAAAGACGCTTCTGTAACTTGAATACCTTTCCAGAAAATACTGTGGTTGATGAACCATCAAGGAAAATTGTTGGGTATTAAAACTGTATACTTATTTAAACAGATGTTCTATAAATACAAAGGGTATCCTCATGAAGAACAGTAAAGCCTTGCTTGAACTCCATCCTTTAAATAACTATCCAAACTTCAGTAATGATTTGCTGGAGAACAGATAAATCTCTCACACAGGTTTTTTTTCTTCAAACCTGATGGAAATGTAGTATACCAGATTATGTTGCTCCAATTATTTTTATTATTGGACTGGATTCTCACTATAAATTCTGCTTGTTGTATTACAACCTTAGAACAAAAAGGAACATGATAATTCTACAACGTAGATACAGTTGGAATTAAATACTGGATTAATCTACTTACGAGAAAGGACCATTTTTGTAACAATAAGGATGTTAACAAGGGAAATTCTAATTGCAACGTATTAGCAAACTGTATATTTCTTACTATGTTATGCTGCTCACTGTACCTGAATTCTTTCCTTGTTCTGTGACTAATCCCAAGGATGTTTTTTTTCATGAGTCAGAAAACCTATTGTTTTATTTCAAAGCTGACTTTGTAAAGCAAGTATATTCCATCCCCCAATATCATGGACATCTGAAATTTACAGAATTTTAAGGGAAGACATCCAGATAAACTGTATCCAAGGAAAAGACCTCAGATGGAAAAAGATAATATTTATCCTCAATAAAGGCTCCAATATAGCAATCTGGATTATATAATCAGTTTCTCCAAGAAGGTTCTAGCACTTCAGGTTCTAGCACTTCAAGGTGTTCATACAAGCTTGCAATCCTCTCTTCCTCCAGATCAGGTTTCATTTTATCTCATTGCCATTTAATGGGAAATCTTTTTATGCCTGGTTTGGAAGAACTGCCTTTGTCCATTTCTCTGCTGTTTGCTTTTGAATCTGAAGTGAAAAAAGCCAATCCTATTTTCAATTTTGTTTTTGTCACTCATCATTGCACGCTTTGTTGTTTCAAATCATGTTCGGTAATAGTAAGCGAAAGTCAGCAAAAGGCTTAGGATATGTTACACTACTAATACAGATAGTTATTTTTAAGGCATACTTGTGATCAAATAATAGTTTTGGCTAGTTCTAACTATTGTTGTGTTTGATTGACTATTGTGATTATGAACAAAGGGGCAGGTATAATACTACAGGCATGAATTAACTCTTCAAGGGTTAATACATGTTCACAACCTCCCCAGATAGTTACTGTGGTGCATTGACCAGCTGGAACATAAATCTTCTCGTTTACTTTTTCAGAGGAACTCTGCAGCTAGATTTGCACATTATGCTAAATTGTGGATGGTTTAAACCATGATTTGTAGAAAAATTAATTAGATTCACACATCTGCCAAGTCAAACAAATGATGTGGCAGAGCGAAATGTGCAAACCCAGATTTTATGTAATTAACTTTGTCTTAACCCAACCTAGGTTGTTGTAGGAGAAATTGGAAGAACCTTACTGAGAATAAGGTTCTCAACAGGAGGCATCATATTAACAAAAATTATCACTTTGGTATTCTAGATCAAGCTGTTAATTTCACAATAGCAACAGTATAAGGAGAGCAGTAACATGTTTCAAATTATTAACTTCTGATGCTATTTTGGCAGCAGCATTTTGTACCAGATGCAGTTTCCAAAGATTTTTAAAGACAGCCCTGTTGTTACAGTATACTAATTTGTAAAACGTGGCCAAGTCCATCATCTGCAGGACAGGCTATGCTTAAAGCCCCTCTCACAGTAACATAACAGCAGTCTAACCTACTGTTGTCAGTGTCATGTTCAGGGTAAAGGGAGACTCTCAAACTGTCTATCTGATTCTTCCAAAGAAGCTAAAGTCAGAAGAACTCTGTAGCATATTTTCAGATTAACACATATTACTAAAGTGAAGGCTTTCAGGAGCTAAAGTTCACTTAATCAGCATCCTGTTCCAGAAGACATGTATATAGTATGTTGTTGTTTTTTTAAATCACTCTCTAAAAGTATATTTGGGCTCCAGGCAGATCCCAGATCTGAGAAATATGAGATTGCTAATGAAGTAGAGTAGCAGTATTTAAATGAAGTTGTAAATATTATGGGCAGCAGAAAAGATATTAAACCTTTTAATATCTAACCTTCCATTTTAACCTTAACTTACCTTCCACACTAGATCTGAATAATACAATATGGTTTCTTGTCATCCAGCTTCAATCCCTCAATGTGGTCCAGGTGTTATGGTAAATAAGCTTCAGCTGCCAGTGTGTGTCCCATGAAATCCTTGAAGTTTCATTTTTCTTCTCCAATTTAAGTGCTGGTTATTAACCAAGGCAGTTCCAGTCCTTATGCAACAAATTGGGAAAGTGAAGCAATGAACTGGTGTTATATGTGTTTATAGTTGCAAGGATTCTATTCTCTTTCTAGTGGAAAACATATTTGGTTTTCCTTAAGGGAAAGATTAATCACCTACTTTAAAGAGGGGAGCATCAAGGAGAGCTTTTATGAGGAGAAGAACAAAATAAAATATAGAAAGAGATGAGGAATTTTACAAGGAAAAACCTAGTGAGATATATAATGTCATTAGAGGTTTGGGGAGCAAATAGTAGAGATAATTTAAAGGGAAAGGGAAAATTTGGGAGTGTTCCTTTTTATTACATTAAAATGGCACTGTTAAGACTTACATCTGTCTGTATTCTTATATATTAAATGATCTGTTTGTTCTTTTTGAGTTCTTTCAGGAAATAAATCAGGGTATTAATATTTAAATGAGAAAAGGCTAGGAGGTGGTGTATGACATACTGTGAAAGTTACTGAACAATTAAGAGCCAATTTGATGGAGTGGTTAAGGCATTAGACTAGAAACTGGGCAATCATAGATTCTAGTCCTGCCTTACATACAAAGCCAACTGGGTAAGCTTGGGCAGATCACTCTGAGTCAGAAAGGTGTTGGTAAACCATTTCCAAAGTCTTGCCAAGAAAATTGCAGGGACTTGTTCAGGCAGTTACCAGGAGTCAACAAACTGAAGGATAAAGACAAGTTTTAGAGCTGAATTCAGATGAAAGAAAAATGGGAAACAACGTTTGGGGGGGGGGTTGGTTTATGTATAAGAAAAAAGGGAACTAAGATGAAAACCAACGAAAGAGCTGCAGTCAGTAGGAGTTATTCAAAGAAAGACAAGAGCATAAAAATGAAGGGTAAATCACAAAGGCTACAGATTCTGAATGCGGATAGGTGAGAAGCAGAAGGCGGTGTGATAGCTTTCACTCCAGCCCTGGTGTTTCCAGAAACCCTTGGTTGACCACTGTAGGAACAACATTCTGAATTGGATTTCCTTGTGTCTGATCCAGCGAGTTTTCAGAAGAAATAGTGAAGGGCAGTATTTATGGCGTTGGATTGAGAACCCAATAGAATTCTAGGGGACTAATTACTGAAAGCATTTTTTATTAAAAAGGAATTCGTAAAGGAAGGACCCCACGAATTTTTGAAGAGGCAAGGGTGATACATTTATCATTTTTGCTATTGACAAGTTTATGATTTTTATTTGAATATGTCAAGTTGTCTTTTTCCCCACTCGGTCAACTATCACTTATGAGGTCCTAATGTCATTTACGGTGTGCCACAGGATTTCAAGCAGAGGTTTTTCTACATTGCTTGCTACCTAAAACTGAATTGGGGACTTTCCGTCCGCCAAGCACATGTTTTGCATCTCTTCAAAAACCAGCCTTCCCTCCCCCACGCTCCAGCGCACTGTCGCTAGCCCCGCCCACTTTGCATCCGGCCCCTCCCACACCTACCGTTCCCTCAGTCCTCGACTCGCCCTTCTAGTTTGCGCGAAAGTTCCTTCCGGCCTCCTATTGCCACCTGCTCTTCGCGTTTAATCAGGAGACTTGGCCGGTAAACACCATTCCAGGGCAGGGCGAAACTGGGCGTGGCAGCGGAGAGGTGACTGCGCCTCCTCCAGACGGAATAGGCCATTCAGAGATCTGGGGGCGTGGCCTGTGTCCATGGGGACCAGGGATGGGCTCTGCCAAGCTCGCTGTTCACCCCCATTGTTCGCCGGATCGAGTCACTTGGAGCGGGGCGGAGTGGAGAGAGGCAGTCAAGGCGGTGGCGACGGGGCCAGCAGGTGGGTCTTGGTGGGGGGGAGGACGGGGTAGGGAAGGGACCCCCGGGCGAGAGGTCGCTTCGGAAAGGGGGGCGTATAGTGGAGGCATCAAGGGATGGGTTTTCTCCGGGGAAGCTGGCTGGGAAGACAGTCCCGTGTAAAGAAGTATGCTTAAGGGTAATGGCTAGGGGAGACCCCTCCCGCCGGAGGAAGCCTTTGGGCGCTGCCCCACGGCAATGAAGTGACATGCAGGGGGGGATTCGTGCGGGGGGGAAAGGGAATAAGGGGCGAGTTTGGGCTCCACACCCCAAACTTACCTCCACGCTTTCTGCCATATGTCGAGGGGTTGGTGTTTCCTTGCTCTCTCGAGGTGGTGGTAGAGGGTCTTGGGGGTGGGGGGTTGAAAAGCGGAGCTCCGTGGGATGGGTTGGAAGAAACGGAGAGGTGGGTTAAAAGGAAGCGAACGCGGGGGGCGTGGGTAAAAAAAAATACGCCAGTGCCTGAATGAAATCCGGTGGGTTTTTTTCCCCTCTGGAGTCTGAAGGGGAAATGCGGGAACTTGTGAAGAAGACGTGGTAAGGAGGCCTGTGGATAAACGGAAGGCAACTTGATAGGGAAGGGACTGCGAATCGTTCGGAAGATCTCCCCGGTTGGTGGTTTGTGCCTCCAAGCTATGGGGAGCCTGTTCTTGGGTCCAAGGTGGTTTTGAAATGGTGGCGGGGTGGGGTGGAGTGGGAAGCTCATGCCAGTTGAGGTAGTTTTCCGATGCGCTCATCGAAGCTGAAAAGAAACAAGACTTTTGGCCCAAGGGGGAAGGTGCTGGAAATGAGCTGTAATCCCGTCATGGGAATAGGAGCACAAAGACCATTTTGGAGTGGTAGGTGTGAGATAAGCTTGAGTATTGGGGCATTGATTCTGGCTCTGCAGAGAAAACCTTGGAGAATGAGGTGTATTTCCCCCAGTGATCTTTGTGATGGTGATACACATTCCAGGAATTGTTGAGAAAAAGTTGGGCAGGGCAAGACATTACAGAGTGAGGTTAAGGGAATGGAGAGTTGAAGACAGTAAAAGAGACCATTCTGATTAATGGAGGTGAAAGAATACTTGGGGGGAATTTGGCATTGAGCTGGAAAGATTTCTAGTTGTCAGCTGCTCTGCTTCTGTTTCAAGGTCACTGTTTTAAAATATACCTTACCTTTTGGCCCAAGAATAATTTCAGTTATTGAGTTTAGGAATTTAAATCCCATTAAGTTGGCTTACTAGTTTATGGATTCAGTTTGCCTAACCATGGTTAAGTATATGTCTATTGCTGAGGGGTAGAATATGACTGCTCTTTTGTTTAGTTTTGAATGTCTAAGAATGAATTTGCAATTCATTAAAAAGTGAATCTTTGTGTACATATTAGAAAATAGATAAAATAATTAACTGTTAATAATTAATGTGTGTTAATTATGGATGAATAGCACTCCCCCTCTGGAGCAGTGATAGGAAAAAAACCATTGGGCATGAATGCTGGTTCAGAGAAAGGTATGCTGTGTGCTCATTTATGTGACTGATTTGTGAACAAAGGGTGCATACTCCTTGACTCTTTCATACTTTGATTTCTGAAGTGTGCTAATTAAATTTGGCTCTTGTTTGCTCAACTTGAGCTATTGCATTTAGAAGTCTCATAATCCAGTTTGTCTCTCCCAGACACACCCTTTATGTTGTCCCAAAACGAATTGTTCATTACCCTTCAGCCATTTTAATAGTTGTCTACTGTATTAAAAAAGATTGTAATGTCCTGAAGTATAAATACTATAATAAGTAGAATGGAGATAATGGCAAATGGGATTTCAAGCATATTTGTATGGACAGAACTTCTTTTTAATCTGCAGATATGTTGTTAGATGTTTAGCTATTTTGGTGGTGGTTGTTGCTAATTTAGTCCTGTATAAACAAAATAGATATAAAACTGATATAATTCTTAATTTTGGCTAACGTGTATAGACTTGTAAGAAGTCTCTGTTCCTTTAAAAGTTGCCTTTTAAAGAATCTAACCAGTTCATCAAAAATAAAATAAGTGTGATTAAAAATGAAAGGCTTTGCTGGCCTCTCTGTAAAAGCTTTTAATTGATTTACAGGATTGCTTACAAGTGCATTGTTGATTATCATAATACACGTTCGTTAGAATAGGTAATTGCAGAGTACTTTTTTTGCACTCAATATGCATATTTGTGACAATGCAGCAGCCAATATATAGACTCTCCCTATAAGTTAACTGGGTCCTATCCCTTGGAACAAGCCTGAAGATGTCCCTTATGGGCTGCGGAGTGGAGGTCAAAGAGTTCTTATTGCTGTGAAAATCTGTATTGCCAATTAAAACGCAAGGGAAGTTACAAAAGAATAGTCATACTGAATTAGTGATTGCAACTTGATTTACACTGAATCACCACAAAAGAAGTATAATTAGTTCTTGAAATTTTCTCTGTTTCTTGAGGCTGAGTTTGATTGTTTCTGTTGCTTTTATGTCTTACAAGTTTATAAAGAAAGAACTGTAGCTGTTCAATAACTATGTGGTGTTATAGGAAGAGATACAGATATAAGAATATGAACCCATTTCTTCTCATATAAATAGCCCATTTATAGATAATCTAAAAAGGATTTTATAGTTGATGGAATTGTAGATCATTGGACATTCAACTTTGTGTTCATTGCTCATACTTAAACTCAGAATATATTTGGCTTCTGAAGCAGCTCTATTATTGCTTCATAAAAGATCCAGAATGCCAGACATTTTACTGCTTTGTCTGTGTACTGTGTGAGTCATATGGGAATCTTGGTGAGTTTCACAAGAGGGGGTGGTAGGAAGGAAAACTGATTCTCATGTACGCATTTTGTCATGTGTCTTCCATCTCCCTGCTTCCCAGCTATTTCCAGTGTAATGGCAACTTTTCTGTTTTTAAATGAAGAGTAATATTTCTGTAGAAATGGGAAGCACAACTTTATGTTTAGAAAAAAAGTAAATGGAACACTTGAAGATAAAATTTTTTCTTGCTGGTTCTGCAGTAGAACTTATGAATAACGTTGGAAGAAGCCAATCTGAAACTAAGAATGTTAGACTGAAAAATATGGAAACTAGCCTCACTTTTAACCAGTAACTGTGGTCAACAAATAGTATATTTTTTCTGTTTACTTTGTTGTTGCTGTTTGCCCTTATGTAGTATATTAGAAGCGTTCTGTTAATGACGTCAAATTGTATGGACCAAATATTCAAAAGTTAAAATCTAATTTATATTTGTCTGATGACTTGATTTTATGCAGGAAGGTTTTTGTTACATGCAACTGAAAAGCTACATGTTTTTAAGGGACAGCAAATTGTTTTCGCCATTCTGGAGGCTGAAAAAAGAGAGTTGGTAAACTGCACTGTCTGAATTCCTGTCTCAAGAAGTTTGAGTGAAGAAATCTGTAAAGATTCTGATTTCTGTGTGAATGCATAGATGTATAAGTCAACTTGAAGCTTGTTTTTTTAGTTTGATCATTGTTTTTTGAAATAAAAACTTCTTTCATAAGAAAATAGTGGCTTCTCCTAAACATTTTCTTGAAAGATATTATGTTTATATTTGATAGGCATGTTTAGTCATTCATTGCTTGGCAGAAGCTGGTGAATTTGAGTTGAGGATTCTTTTCTTTTTCAGTTGCCTTTTAATCTTAGCAGAGGGTGAGGCAAGGGGTGTTCTAGTTACATTAGCCAAATGATTTGCTTAATTAATCAGCCTTGCAGCATAGATGAAAGGATAAGTGTGGGGAGTTGGCTTGGGAAAGAAGTTGCTTGCTTCTAATAAGTTGCTGAAAAAAAAGAAAAAGTGAGAGATCCAGTCCTGATGGAAATTCAGTACAATAAAATGTGTGTGGACATGTATATGCAAGCATTACGTTGTATCTTCTTCTATAAACTAAATACTGTATATTTTAAAAATGACTCCAAGATCAGGCCCAGCCAGTACGTAAAAAATATCTGCTTATATTTAAGTTCTGCCTAAAGTGCTAAAATTATATTTAGCTCAGAACTCTAAGAAACTTGAATTGGTCTTCTTACTGTTCCTTTCCTTCTTCCTTGAATGTTCCATTTAGTATCACTAATTAGATTGTGTGTGTGAATCCTGCTAAGATCTTTCTCCCTTTTTTGTTGTCCGTATCCACCACCTTTTTTTTTTGTAAATATTTTTTATTATTTTCAAACATAAGCATAAAATATAGCTTTCAAGAGGAAAAACTCGACCTGGTCATAGATGGTTACCACGCTTACATTCCTTTAACAGGCTCCATTCATAATTTCCCATTACATCTTTTAACGGTAAAAAATTCAAAACATAAGAATAAATTTTAACATAAATTCTGACATCCTTATCTAAACATATCTATTGTATCAATAACATTTTATTTTGAAATTTACTTTACTTCATTTATATCTAAATATCAATCCTGCTTATATCTGGATCTTCTCCACATTATCTTTATCATCTCTTTTACCATCAGTTGCAAATTACTTTTTAACAATATTCTAGTCTCTTATTAAT
>JANHZT010011029.1:55195-70091 GCA_032468215.1 Stegonotus admiraltiensis | reverse complement strand
TTTTTGCTCTCCCCAGGCTCCTAGAAAGGCTCTGGAGCCTGGGGAGAGCAAAAAACGGCCCACCATGCTGTCATGTGCCAAAAGCAGGGGGAGCATGGGGGGCGGGGGCATAGAATTATGGATGTGGGCACGTGTGTGTGTGACCCCACCATGCTCCCTCCACTTTTGGCACGCGATGGCAAAAAGGTTAGCCATCACTGCACTAGGACTAGGTTTTGGTAAACTGTGATAGACATTATAAATAGTGGACAGTTTTTTTTACCCAAGTAGTCCCAGTAGCATTCTACAGGTTTTTTTACTTATCAGTCCAAGTGATATTCCATAGATAGTCCCACAATTTGGATAGAAAGATGTGGTCATTAAGTGACTATCACATCACAACATCTGATTTTATGACTTTTTTTCCTATGGTGGTTAAATGAAACACACAACTACAGTATTAAGGAAATCTGGCTTCCCTCATTGACTTTGCTTGTCAGAAGCCATTCAAGAAGGTCAGAAATGAAAAACACATGACCCCATGTTGCTGCAATCCTTGTAAATAAGTGTTAGTTGCCAAGCACCTAAATCATGATCATGAAGCCATGGGAATACTGCAATGGTTGTTAAGTGTAATAACTGGTTGTAAGTCACTTTTTTCAGTGACATCATAACCTGAATGATTGCTAAAATGAATGGCCATATGTCAATGACTGCTTGTATTGTGACAGGACTGTGTAATATGTCAAATATGGGAGGGTCTTTTAATTTAATTTTTAACATTTTTGGACCATTTTAAAAAAATGCTTCTGTGCTTTCTCATTTAATTGAAACAATTATATCTTTATAAATATGTTTTAGTTTATAACAGGTGAACTAAAATGTTTGTCATGATCTTGGAGCTAGATCATCTGAATTTTGGGAGATTTCTTCCAGATAAAGCCACTTTTCGCCTGCCTTTACAATTTCACTGTAGTATTTGGACAGTTCTTGTTTTAATTGAATAGAAAAATCAAACTTGCTTAGATCAGATGCCAGAGATAGATCTTGTTCGGCTAATAAAAAAAAAGTAAAGGAACAGGTGATACTTCCAACTTTAAATGTAGAGACTAGCTCCCTCAACAACTAGCCAGAAAATTAGATTTAATATTTTTGGAAGTTTTGAAACCAGAAGGGACTTGAATTGGAAGTTTTTCTGTATTTTTCCTTGAGAAAAAAGAATTTGGGTCTGAAATATATGCAATGTTCTTACACCACAGGTATAGGTTCTGTTCGCTAAAAAAAACCCCTGATTATAGGAATTGTTTTACTCTTTCCCAGTTGTTTTCCAGAGGATAGGACAGAACAAACATATTTTTTCCTTGATTCCTTTTTTCTATTTTTCTTACAAGGCTTCCCATCTTTAGCTATTCATTATGCTCAGTACAAACTGCTATTATCAGCTGCAAGGTTTTGAAAAGCCAAATAAGCACTCTAGCAGAAGTCTCAGGGGTATCTCCAGAAATACATGTGCTGGTAGTTTTATTTACATATTTGCTATAGTTCTTTAAATGTAGGATTGATTTCCTGTTATATAACTAGTTTTGGAAACATCAGTGGTTCCATCAAGCTAGTTTGTATTGTATTACATATGGAGGAGAAAAACATATAATTAAAAACAGAATGCAGTACTTCGTTTTTCTTTTTCTTCTGTATTTAATTAATTCTAAAAAGCATGGTCTTATAACTCTAAAAAATCCCCACTCAATAGTTGTTTAAAGCAGGAGGCATGGGGAATCTGTTTCAGATGCCAATGAATTCAGACTCAACATCTTTTTCAACTAATGAAGCTGGCCATGGATGCTTAATATTGTAGTTTACTGGAATGTTTGCTATTTCTTTTTTACTGACTACATGACTAGAAGCAGCTAAGGATTAATTTATGGAGCCAACTCTTTTCATATCACACCCTTGCTTGTACACTGTCTCCTAGCACCACTTAATGCTACTGCATTTCTTCAATATGCCATTAACTGGAGAGTGGGTGACATATTTAGATTTACCCTAAGGCTAGACTAGTTGACATCCCCCTTGTGTCATTTGATTTGGCTGTGTTCACACATAGTACCAAATTGAATTTTTAACCACAGTAGGCAACATGGTAAGCAAGCTTTTTTTGGCTTCAAGGCAGCAATATATATTTTAAAATTATTTTAGTCTCCAAGAGTTACAGGTGGTTTGTGTGATGATGTGATGAGGCAATCATTTTTACTGGTTTTTCCCTCATTGTGCGGAGATTTAAATGTAAGACTTTTAAATGACAAAACATTTCAGTGGCATAATTTGAGAATGGTGTGAGGACCATAAAACAAGAGTTGAGTATCCACAGGATACTCCTGTGTTAAGCCAAAACAACTCAAACTGTGGTTTAGCAGTGTGTGTAAAATAGTTGTTTGAAAATTAAGTGCATTTTGCTTATGATTCGGTGTATATGAAGGTTTATAGTGGCTTTGTATTTGTCGTTCAGATAAGCTTATTTGAGACAAGTAATAATGGTATTTTGGTTCTCTTCCATCACTTTCTTTAACTATTTACTATCCTATAAAATCTAATCTAATAACAACAACAACACAGTCAAATATCCAGATTTGCCTATCCCAGGCCCTTGGTAAGGATTTGATAGGTAGACAAAAATGCCAAACCCAGCCTGAATATCTGGCTGACTGGGTGATGATTAACAACAACAACAACAATAATAATACGAACTAGAAAAAATCATGAAATATTGCGACCTGGCCATCGAAACTACGCAATTATGGATGAAACATGTAACAGTGATACCCATTGTCATTGGGGCACTTATAAAATACATCAAGAAATTGCAGCTTCCTGCAATAACACCAGTGGAACTGCAAAATACTGCGCTACTTGGAGCATGGTACATCTTAAGAAGGTATGTGGTTGATACCTAGGATGCTGGTGGCAATGCGTATCATCGAGGGATGAAATTCAGCCGGTTCTATCTGGCTCGGGCGAACTGGTAGCGGCGGCTGCAGGAGGCTCTGCCCACTCACACGGGTGTCATGATGTCACTTTTTTTGAGATGATTTTAAGCCTCTGTGCATGCGCAGAAGGCTTTGCAGTGCCGCAGTTTTGGGAACCGGTAGGGAAGGTAAGTGAATTTCACCCCTGGTATCAACCATTAGCATCAGTCAATGGTATTTGTGATGCATTTTTGAATGTTCAGTTGACTGAGTTTCATGTTTAATGAATAAAGTATATAATAAGTTTCATATAGACAATTGCCTAATGCTTTGTATTTAAATACAAAATCACTCTTGGGTTTGAAATCTAGATTTTTGTTGTTGTTGTTTAAAATGAACCGTTTCAGAAGGCAATATCAGGATCTGAAGGTTCTGTAAATTGTTTGAAAGGCCAGGCCTGGGCTTCTTGCTGTGTGTGCTGCATTGTGCCACAGGATGTTTGTAACTTATAGTAGGGAACACATACTTCTGTAGCCCTTCAGTTCACATTCATGGTTGAGGTGATATGTATCAGTCCTCTAAACAGTCCTTGCTGCTGCTTCAGTGGTTTTATGCAGTAAGTAGCATTTTGTGAATTGTCATGCTGTCTCTTTGTTGAAACATTTAAAGCATGCAGAATGCAGAAATGTTTGAGACTTGACTGTGTTTACTTGAACAGCTAGATCACCTCTTTGACCTCCCTTTAGTTACGACATGGCAGGTTTCATTTGCAAAAGTCCAAATTAAGTTGAGAAATTAACCTTGGCCATGATGATAGAATCACAGAGTTGGAAGGGGTGCTGAAAATCATTGGATTCAACCCCTGCCCAGGACAGGAAGGTGAACTAAAGGTTTTAGATTCATACTGTTTTTAATTCATGTTCTATATTTTTCTCTTAGTGAAGGATTTTAAGATATCACAGAAGAAATAAATTCATTTTTAAACTTGGGCTTTGAATGCAGCTCTTTGTTCACAGGAACATTATTGGGAAAAAATTTCTTTTGTTGGTCGTGATTTTTTTTTCTTACAAATATAAAAAGAGAACATGATGCTTCTCTCAGGAGAAGTAGGGCAGCTATCAGTATAATAATCGCTGCAGGAACAAAAAGATATTACCTTTTGCTATACACATTGAAGTATTATTTGTCCTTCTCTCTAAGAGGTCTTCCAAAATTCTTAATGAGTGTTGACTCAGACAGTATAATTTTTGAAAGTAAAGTGCTTTTTATTTAGTGTCAACACTTAGAATTGGAGAGCCAATGTCTCCTACTATCTAACCAGTCCTTTAATTTGGATTTGTATTTTGTTTAGATGTTACTAAGCTAATCATTTCAAGAATAACTTGTTCAACCATTTGTATTATTAGTAATTAACTTGGGTGTGTTGTTCTAGCAATTCCTTCCCTTCCCCAGTTGTGAATTAGATTTTGTGAAGTGTAGACATTCAGCATAACTTCAAAACATTTGCTTCTTGTGAAAGCATTTTATAAATAAACTCTTTATCTGATGATTCTTCCCCCCCCCCGCAACATAAATATTCCCTGGCATATTCATACATGTTCTAATACATCTTTTGGTATAATTTTAGCATCTGAAATATTTGCAGTGAGAAATAGCTGAAATCTCCAAACCAGTTGACAAATTCAGCTGTTTGCAGAGGGTAAGCTTCTGATACCTCTTAGAAGACCTGAAGGAAGAGTGGGCCATACACTGTACTCTTCTGGGATAGGATAAATACACAAATACAAATCTTCGCTCATCCATAGATCTGCTAGATCCTAATAACCTGGGTTGAGAATTCTATTAAATTAAGACTGAAGTTTTTTTGTTTGTACACATGTTAGAAAGCTAGGTAGACTTCATAGACTTCACCATTACTCTCCCCCTCTCCAAAGTAAATAGATTGAATTGCCTGAAAGAGTGCCCAGCACACTTATGAATGCAAGATAAAATTAAGCAATTACTTTCTGCATTTTTATTTTGTTTTCTAATATTAAAGCTTAGCAACTAGGATCCAGCTTTTAGTAATCATAGATTTTTGGTGGCCAGCTGTAATCTCACAGTTGAAATTATTTTTGCTTTTAATGTATTGAAATCATTTTAACATTGAAACCAGGGGTGGGTTTCAAAACCCGTTGTTACCAGTTCGCTCGTGGGCATGCGCATTCATGGGTGGGCAGAGCCTCCTGCTGCTACTGTTTTTCCCGATCCGGGGTGAACCGGTAGCAACCCCACCACTGATTGTAACTAGAAAACTCATGTCCCCTTTAATTGAACACATGTTTGAAATAACTTGGCCCATTTCTTACTTGGGCTCTTAGTACAGCACTGAAAGGCCATATGAAGCCTTAACCCTCCAAAATCGCATCTCTGTGCCCTAGTCCATTGAATCTAGAGTATTGGACTGAAAACCATTAGATGTAATACATTTTTTGGCTCAATTATAAATTAAGTAACATTGGCCCAGTCTACATATCTTTGTGAAACTCCATTTTTTTAGATTCCCAAAAATTGCTGCTGAGGAGGTAGTCACCAAGCTTTCTTACGAGAAAGCATGCCTTTTGAATATAACAACTGGGATTTTTGTAGATGCTAAATTGAATCAGTAGATTCATCATCTCTAAACAAAGTACCAGTATGATATACAACCACACAAATTCTTAATTCATTTATGATATGGCTCCTTTTGTCTACATGATACTTGCAGATGATTAGAAGAGATGTCTAGTTCATCTGCAATTTTCATATATTTAGTTTTTCTGTCAGTTACCAAATTGCCTGAATAATAAGGATTCTGACGATAATGACTTAATTGTTCTATTGTAGCCCATACAATATATGGCACCAATAGAAGGCAAATGTCCTCTAGATGCTCATGGCCATTGTTCCTTTCAAACCATATTGGATGATGGTATTAGGCAAATTACAGAATTCTCCTTTTTCATTTGTAAATAGACTTAATGTTAGGCTAAGAGTACTGCAGTCAATCACAAAACTCTTATCTGGATTTAAGCTAAACAGTTTTGTTAAATAAACAATCCCTTCAGAGCAGAAAAATTGTATGCTGCACCACAATGTACTCTCCTCGCAAGAGTATAAAGTTGATAATCTTGTCTTTCTTACTGTTCTGCAATGCTTGAGGTCAGAAAACACAAAAGCAGAGTCATGCATCAGAAGACTAAAGTCAGTTCACAGGAACAATAGCAAATCAGTCTAAAGGACAAAGAACAAAGGTCAAAAGTTCAACAACAAAGGCCAAAAATGTAAACAGCAACATTGGGGTATGAGCAAGAAATATAATCCAGGAAGCCCAAAGTTCAGCCATGTAACAGGAAATGGACAACCAGGATGCAGTTGTTCTCCAGCGCGCTGCCTGGAGAATCCAAAGCGTGGCCTTTGTGGATAAGGAGCGGGTCTGTCATCCACTGAACATAATCCCACGCTTTGGATTCTCCGTCAGCGCGCCGAGAAGGGACGTTCATGTAAGCAACGTCCGTTCTACAGGTCTGTTTCCATCTTTGATCAAGGATTCCAGGGTGGCCATAATATTCTTTTTCCTTCCAATAATTTTTAATGATGTGGAGAACAGCACTAACAGCAGCTACATCCATATTTTATAGGCTTACTGAGATGATAAGTTTGTGTGATGCTAAAAAACCTTCAGATGTGTAACAGCTGCCATAGTAATAACTAAGGTTCACAGGAAAGGTGAGATTTGAATAATGTTCCCATGGGGTGATACTGAGCAAAGCAAAATCTTTCAATTCCCTTCTTGCCTGCAAAACGACAATAATATTGATCTTCTGTGCAGCATGTAAGAGTGGTTATCAGTGTGTGCAAAATACTTTTGTGTGCTTAAAAGTGAAAAAATGCATATTTGCAGTTCATTTTAATATTGCAGTATAATGGTGAACTTTAGTTTAATGCCTTTTACAGCTTGCCTCCCTTTCCCTTCTCTTTGTTTCTCTTACAGTATTTCCTTGTACAAAATTGAAGGTAGAATATCATTTATTTAGTAAATTTATTCTTTATGCATATATTTGAATTTTGAAAATTTGTGTGTTGGACTTAAATATTTTCAATAGAGTACAATATAGGGCTACTAATGAAAGCAAGAGAAATGAATGCAAGCTGATTCATTTGCATGGCTTTGTGTCCTAACTTAATTTCTACTTCCAGCCAAATTACATCTGGAAAGTTCAAGTCCTTCACAAGGAATTAAAAGCAACACCGATCAGTGGCTGGCCTGTCACAGCAAGTTAATAATTTATCATTAGAGTCTACCCCACATGTCTTGCTGATTACTATGAGATTGTGTAAAAGGACAAAAGGACTTTTCTTTTACTAGTTTGTAAAAAAGAATGCTTTGCTGTATAGTATTGAAATGCAGAATTCACTCATGCATTCCTGAAATTGCAGTTGCTTCAAGAAATGCAATACTGTTTTCAAGCACTGACACTCTTGAGACATTTTTCATGGGAGTGGGATGTTTACTCCCTGTGTTGATGAAGCCTGCACATGTGTTTCTTCTTTATATCATCCCAAGCCCACCCTGTATGGCAATCGTGAGGAACGTATCTGAAGCAGCTTTGCTCAAATCTATCCCCAGGGCCTGCCAGCCCTTTTAAGTGCAGGAAATGAATTTCATGGTTTGCTATTAAATTGTGCAGTTGTATTGAAATAGAATCACCTTGACTGTGATGTGGTACTAAAGTCTTCTTAAGCAGAACTTATATCACCTACAATCAAATGTAATTGACTATTATTTTGATGCTATATTTTGGAAAACAAGCTTTCAAAGCAAAAATATTTCGTGTTTAATTCTTACTTGATGTAGTAGTTAAAGCATCAGGCTATAAAACAGAAGATTGTGAGTTCTAGTTCCACTGTAAGTTTTAGTTACAAAGCCATTTATAGGTAACCTTTGGCCAGTCACACACACTCAACCACGAGAAGGCAATGGCAAATAACTTCTGAAAATCTAACAAGAAAATTACAGAGACTTGTCAGGAACCAACACTTACTTGAGTGTGCGCATACACACACCAAACCCTGCCAACTCTTAATTCTTAACATAATCTGATTGTTTTTTCTTATTTGTTCTAATAAATACATGAGAGAAAGTGAATATGTTTTTAAAAATTCAGACAGGAAATGCAGTGAGAATGTAGCTGGCGGGGATAAAACTAATTAAGTCTTCTCTAATGAAAATCACCCCTTTCTATTTACCATTTTATAAAAGCACAACTGTATGTGAGCCTAGTATACAATTTTATATCCCTAACCCTATAAAAATTGGATTTTTGAAAAATTATTCTGGTAAGAAAATAATTCTCTCAGGTCATTTGAACTTTCTGATTACTTGACAAAAAGTGACTAACAAGGCTGAATTACTTTTGGTTGTTAATAACATTTGCATGATCTAATTTTTGATTGACTGAAATAAATTGATCGGTACTATCAATAGGAACTTTGACTGACATGTCTTTTGGTTGTAGTTACATGTGCATAGGTTGCTTCTGCAAATAATTAATTGAGCTTCTGTTGCTTTTCCCCATCACTTATAGGGACTATAAATATATGTTTTATTTTTATTTTTTACAAATGATAGCAGAAAGCCCCCCCTTTAGAATATTGTTTTGAGTTGGAAAAGATACCTGGATTCCTTTCAATTTCATTCTCTTCCATCCATCTCCACCCCCACTTTTCTTTCCTTGGAACATTTTAATGAGTGCTCGGCATTCTAATCTTGAATTCTTAAAATATTCTGCCTTCAGTTAATTGTAAAATACTGTATATGCTTGTGGGGAAAAATCTTTCAAGAAAAGGTTGTGGCTGAAATAAACTATATGGATATTTCATTTTGGCTAACATATTACAGTTTATTTAATATGTCTACATTTGCAGAGTTCCATTCCTATGCCAGTTTTTTAAAATCTATTTTCTCTCTTTCTTGTTATTTCATCTTACCATAAATCTACATGGTAAGGAACTACCTTCCCTCAATATTTATATCCATTGTTTCCTGATGAAAAAAAGGGTAAAGGAACTATTGGCTTTCTGGCACAAAATGGTATTCCAGCTAGTGATTGAAATGAAGTTTTGTAATTTTTATTTTTTTTAAATTATTTTTATTTTAATTTATATGCCTCCCTTCTCCAGAGACTCAGGGCGGCTTACAATGCGTTAAGCAATAGCCTTCATACTAATAATTAAAGCAAAAGCCACTAATTTTGGAGACTGATCTCTCGTATTTAAACATAAATCTCTAGGGTAGGATTTTTAAGTAGCCAGAATCCATCAACAGAGTCTAACTCTATAGTATCTTTTAAGACATCACCAAATAATATTTTATGAAGAGAGTTCTTTGAGAAATCTAAACATAAATTTGGCGTGAGCTTTTAGGACTTGGCCAAATAATATTATATAGAACAGGAACATTGTAAAGCAACTATTCAATTGCTGAAAAGTACAGGCTAAAGAAATTTCACTTTAGGTTTATATGCTAAACCAGCCATCTATGGCTGACATTTATATAAGGTATAACATATAGGCTATACCTACAAGGTATGGGAGGTGTAGGATAGGTATAGGATAGGGCAACCTACTTCTTAAATTTTAATGGGTTATATTTTTCTCATTTCTCAGCCTAGATGCATGCATGCTAATACTTTTTTCTTTTGTTCATATACAGTCATGTGACAAAGAAAGTATATCCTTTTTGAGTTCTATTGTTTTATATATCAGGACATAGAAAAAGTCATCTGGTTCTTAAAAATGCAACCTCAGATGAACAACAACACCTAACATATTACACTGGCCATCATTTAATTACAAAAAGAAAGGTAAGGTATTTACCTACTTTTAAGAATTGCTAAGGACCAGATGATTTTTACCATGTTCTAATACATAAAACCATAGAACACATAGAGGGTGTATTTTCTTTTTCACATGGCTGTATCTATTTCTTGGCCTAAATTTCAAGATTGAGTCAAATGCTATAGCGTGTATATTTTAAATTAAAACGGTCATGCAGGAGTTAAAAACAGTTTTGTTAATTTCTGCAAGAAGCACAGAATGGTGCAGGGAAATGACAAGTCCTGCACTATTATGGAAGTGATGCTATCTTGCTCCAAAAGATCTGATATTCTTTGCCAAAAGAAGAGCTTCATCTGCTTTTGAAAGGCATGCCATTAATTAAAACAATTAATTAATCTCACTGTTCACTGCCCTGAGTCCTTCGGGAGAAGGGCGGTATATAAATATAATTTAATTAATTAATTAATTAATTAAAAGCAACCACCTTAAACACTTTTCCTAGCTTGTTCACAGGTGGTGGTTTAATTGTTGGTGACACCTTAATACTGGGGTGTCCAACCCACAGTCCTGGCCTGCATGAGGCCCTGAAAACTAGTAATAAGGTCTTACAAGACTATAAACTTTTAACATTACTATATGCTATTTACATGCATTAACAGTATTATGTATTTTATATGCAGCCTAAGACAATTCCTCTTCACTCAATGGAGCACTGGCAAGGCCAAAGGTTGGATACTCATGCCTTAGTACAAAAAGAATAGAGTTGATAAGTTCTGTGTTACGTTTATCTGGCTTTTCTTAGGGTGATAAGATAAAAGCTCCCTTCATTTGCAGAGTTAGTCCAGTAAAAAATATGTGTTTTGTGACTTGAATGTACACATTGAAAAATATCTCTAATATTTCCCTACAATTTGACATAAAGTTGTATGGTTGCTATGCTATTCTAATATGCTATGCTATAATGAGCCCATTCTTTTGTCAAGGAGTTCCCAACATGTGAACTGAAATTTAAGCTTGAATTTAATTTGAACTAAACTGTTTAACCTACATAGTTTGCTCAGTTCCAGAAATTAATAAAGGTGAGTTCAATATTGGAAAAGATGACCATATGAGAGACTGGAACTTGTAAGATAGTGGCCAATGGCTGGGTTAAGTGCTAACATAGGCGTATACAATCAGCACGTCAGAAGAACATCGGGTGAAGAAGATCGAGTGTATACATAGTCTGCAAAAGGTACTGAAATATTTGCTCCAACTTTGGAGCTCAAAATGTAATCTTTTTACAGTTTCGAGACAATTATGAATAGCAGGATACTGATAGGAAACCGTGGAAATGATGCATGCATGTGATTTGTCGGTTTGTTTTATTTTTTTTCCACCCAGCTAGCTCTCTTAGTATGGTACATCCTGTCAGAGCTAGTCTGTTTTTGCAAACAAAATTCATTTTCTGGTCTCGGCTTGAAGTACAAGTAAATCTTATATCAGGAGTATCTCTAGCAAGTCAAAAATCTAAAACCCAATTCTGTTATTATGTAAGCAATATCACAAGAAATCCCTATTAATTCTCTAATGAAGTGTTCATGGAATAACAGTAATAAACATTTTGCCTGAAATATAACCCAATTTTTCCATATTATATTTTGATAAATGTGCAATAGTTTACTAATGCATTTTGCTAGCTCATTGTTTCCTAGCTTATTGTTTTTTCTTTAAGAGAGAAAAAATCATTAAAATTCCCAATGCCACCTAAAGATCTCCATTATGCATTTATAAACATCTCTGCATAATTGCATACATTCTTTTCAGCAAACTGGACAGGGATATGTAAGAGGTGCCTGCCAAATTATAGCTACATAAGTGGCTGCTGTACTTATGTAAGTGCAACAGACACTTATGTAAAACCAAACCATTCTTTTCCTCATAAATTCTGACTCTATAATAAAAGAAACAAGATCAGAAGCTAGGCAGATACTCTAGGCATATTTACATCCATAATTTTGTATCTGAATTTAATTTAGTAAATATCCAATCCCTTAGATTCCATCCTCTACCAGAAAATGTTTACCAAAATAACACTGGATTAAAGACTAGAGGCTATTGCTTACCCTTATATATTACCCTTACATATTTGGAAACATTTCACTTAACAAACATTGTTCTATGCAACAGCAGACTCTCTTGGGGATGCTTTTCTCATATTCTGCTACTTCTGGATAGAGATGTTTATAAATGCCTAATGGAGATCTTTAGGTGGCATTGGGAATTTTTGTGATATAATAGAGAAATAAATCAGAAAAAAACCCAATTATTTGATTGATTGATTGATTATGTATTGTTGGCAGTTACATAGAAAGATTTTCTCCATGACATTATGTCTGTACTCTGGCCAAAATTCAAAAATGTCAATATTCTTCTTCAGCATCCAACTTTTACTTCCATTGATGCATCAGAATAGTGCAGACAATAGTATTACCTGTGACACTTTGTGGAAATGAAAGTTGGATTTTATGGCTGCTCCAAAAGTGCTAGTCTGCAGTGTATTTACTTGTCCCTTTACTGTTGAAGAAACAGGGCACTTTTCTGATAGTTTTCTTCTATTCTTGTAATTTTTGTATTTTTACTCTATCTGATGTTATCTGGAATCATGTGTAAAATTTGAGGAGGAAACAAAAATCTTTATATTGTCCTCTTGTGTTCATAAACGTTCTTTTTTCCTCCCCTGGCTCCATAACTAGCTCTAGAAAACATCAATATCAGAATAAAAATGTATTTTTAACAGTTTTCAATAATGTTATAGATGATATCACATCTTTCATACCTGAACAGTGCGTTATCATGCCATAAACATTTTACTTTTTAATTTTACTATCTTTCTTTAGACATTGCTGACTACAAAGAAGTAGGAAATAAGAGCCTTTCCAGTTCTTGCTAGTACACTGTATTGTTTGAAAATCTATGTATTCCAAAATGAGATGTGTAGGCTCTAGAAGCAAGGGGGAGGGAAAATTCTGAGTTGCACAAAAGAATTGGAAAGACTTGTAGAAGATAGGAAGCTGTAAAGCCACAAATGCTCGTGTTATAGAATTCAATGGCATGGAGAGAATTCCATTGCATATCTACCCACTGTTACCGATCCAGGAATGATGAAAAGTATAATGCCATTTATGTCCACAGAACTAGCCAGTTGCCTTTTAAAAATGAGCACTCCAGCAAAACAGGTACTGTCCCAGTCTGTGCAATAATCACTCAACAGTGTTATTTCCTTATAGAAATAAATTGTTTTAATAAATTGATTTTATCATCTGTTAATAACATTTTGGCATTTAGTTCCAAATATTTCGAAGGGTTTGTTTTTCTAAATGGTTAGTGTGAAGAATGATGACTTGGCATACCAATACCACTGAATCTGTTCTGGTGGCTCAAGCATCAAACAGACTGAACTTGAAAACGGTGAGCACTTGGCACATAAAAAACCTCTATAAAATTTTGTCTTGCTTTCTTTGACTTTTTAAAAGAATATGGCTGTTAATTGTGAAATTAACACAGAGTACTTCTGAGTTTTTCTGCTAGGAGAAAAATTAATGTTTCTTTCTACTGTCAGAGGTGCTGACTTAACTGGACTTCCTTGGCTTCTGAGTGGGAAGAAGGTTGGGGCTTTGTAAAACCCTTCTGATTCTGACCTGATTCTGACCTGAAATCCTATGCAAACTAATTTCACAGTTCTTTTTCCACCTACTCTGAATTCTAGTCTCTTCCCCTATCCCCGAGTTTTCCACATAATAACTCTTAGGATAAAGCATCAAGAAAGCAGTTTGGCATGTCAGTGGTAAAAAGGAGAATGGCAGTGAAAAGAACAAAATAAATTATTCTGTAAACCAGAATGGTCCAGCTCTGAATAGAAAAAATACTTAATGAAGTTATGCAGAGAGACTGTTTGTGTTCAGAATTTCATTGATAAGCTCTTGAGAGAGCTGCAAATTGAGCAAATTCACACTAAATATATCCATAAACCTTGCTGATATGCAAGGCTGAAATCAGACCCAAAGACTAGCTTTCCCAATCTTTCCCTGTTCCCTTTCCACCTTTCTAGAAGACAAGATACTTCTAACAGCAGTCTTTCTATCAAGACAGAAAGGTCTTGATATCTAATGGACCAGGTTAACAAGTTTAATTCCTTGCTTTCTAAAAAGGAACTCATAACTAAAATAACTACTTTACTGTATAATAATTATTTCACAGTATTTGGGCACCGTGCAGAATTACACAAATTTTGAGGGTTTGTCAAGGCTTATTTTGGGACAAACATTATTAGGAAGCTATTTTTCTGATCTCAGAAAATGGAACAAGATGTAATGAGCTTAACATTTTGCTTGCATAGGAGGATGTATTTTGATTAAAGAAGAAGCACAGCTTGTACAGTAATAGTAATTTAACAATGGAACAAGTGGTGTAAAAGATGGTGGAATCTCATTCCTTTCAGGATGGCTTTAGATCTAGATCAGTGGTTCTCAACCTTCCTAATGCCGCGACCCTTTAATACAGTTCCTCATGTTGTGGTGACCCCCAACCATAAAATTATTCCTAAGACCATTGAAAATTATCTCATCCCAAGTCCTTCATTACAAGTCTCTCATAGCTACTGTGCATTAGTTACTTGGCAATGACTAAACCATTTTTGCCATTGATTTGCAGAGTGGCATTAGATACGATATTTTTTACCTGCTCCTCCCATCTACCGTAGGATAATAACATTACCAGCTCATCTTTGAAGGGGTGGATATAAATATTAATTAAAATATGTATGTAATATTTGGAAAGCATAAATTGCATTGTGAGTTTCATTATTGCATGTTACTTATTTTCTTTTCTTACCTTCCAAAGAAACTCCATGTTTTGTTTTTTGTTTTGTGCCTTGCCTCCAATCTCGTCCTCTAAGACCTCACCAACCCTGAAATATATAGATGTTGGTAAGAGAAAAAGCTTTTGTGAAGGTCATAGTAACTTTCTCTGAATTATAGGTTCTCCTGTGAGGAGGGAAACGGCAGTCAGGATGGGGGAGACGCTCCTGTCTAGTGCATGTGACCGAGTCTGTCAAT
>JANHZT010011029.1:44617-55095 GCA_032468215.1 Stegonotus admiraltiensis | reverse complement strand
CAGGAGCGTCTCCCCCATCCTGACTGCCGTTTCCTCTCAACAGAGAAAGGACGTATCAGGTAAGACCAACGTCCATTTTCATATCTGGAGATAGGCCTGAACTACAGCTTGGAATGTAATATACAAATAAGTTTGATTGTTAATACTACCTGCCTGTTTAAGAAAAAATACAAATAAATGGATTTAGTTGTAGCTATCTATTTTATATTTATTATCCGTACTCATTTGATATGTACATCTAAATCTGAAAATCACTTCAGTCTACTGAATAATATTTAAGAGCCTCTTTGCAAGAACTACAGTATTTCAGTAATGTAACATCGAATATCAGGCAAACAAACAAAAGACTGTACCTGCTTTTTGTTTGGATGGATTTCAAGGCCAAAATAGGATACGGATTAAAACTCCATTATGCTATTATCCACTTTTCTAAAAAATCTAGTGATGCATAGTTTATTTAAACATTGAGGGAAGGAGTATTCAAAAATCCTTTTAATTAACTTTTCAATTTGCAACCTTTTAATCTATTCACTTACCCAAACTTGAAACATCTTGATTCTTATTTTACATCTTTCCTTTTAGTAGAAATTCTTATTGTATGTATTTGAATTTTGTGTCTCTCTGAACGCTTAATTTTTTAAAAAAAATCTTGTAAATCAGTTTTTTAACCTTAGGAAATTTAAGTTCTATGAATTTAACTCCTAGAATTCCCCAACATTCTGGGTAGAGTCCTCTGGGAGATGAAGTCCCTGTTGCTGAGGTTGAGAAACACTGCTATTTAATTTCACAATTATGTGAAATGTTAATATAATATCCATGGCACTAGACAGACATTTTCAGATCCAATTTTTGCAATGGACACATGCCTCTTTTCAATAAACTGCCCATATCAACCATAGTACATTTATTATAGGAAAAGGGTCTAGATTTATGTACCATTTATGTTATACTAAGATGATTTCTTAGAGCAGGATTTTTCAAACTCTGAGAAACTGTGAGGAGAGGAGAGGAATTGTATTCAGTTTTCTATCACTGGAGTTTTATCTCCTGTTCAGGGATTCTGGAAATTATTTTTTTTAAACTAATAGGTTCTAGATCCCAAGGCATTTTGAAAACCTCTAGCTTTGAGGATGGAATCCTAAGAATAGCAGGATCATTGTACAAAGAAGGAAAATATTTTAAGCCAGCATAAATGTCAATATGCATACATGTTTAATCTAATGGAAAAGGGATAGACTGAATAAGGGATTTCAACACAGTGGCGATAACCCTGGCAGTGTAAAGAAGCTCAACCAACTAATCTGATGCAATATGCATCATTCAAAAATTGCAAATGTCTTCTTAAAATGATTATATATAAAAATTGTATTGAACAAATAAAACTGGTATCAATGGGTTTGAATGATCAAACATATGAAGTTATAAACATTCATTTTGGAATTCATTTCTATAGGAATAGCACAATTTCTGTATTAAAATTTTTGAAGTCTACTAGTTTTTTTTTCCAGTATATAAAGAACACGGATCTGTATGCATAGTTCATTTGTGAACTTCAGACTGCCTTTCTGAGAATCTGAATTTTTCTTCTTAAATGTTCTTTCTATAAAATGACATAAGGTGGTATATAGTAACTGGTTTATATTATAATTCATGGCTTGGTGTCTTGAAAAGATCTTTTTGAATGTCCCTATTTTTTGTCCTGAGAATAGTAAATGATCCCTTCTGACCTGTAGATTTTGTGTTAGGAGCTATCTCTTTTTTAGATCATTAGCTCTAAATTTCACAGAACTCCTCAAATGAGGAAAGGTGCATTATTATATCAGTCTTCCAATACTTGAAGGGCTGTTACAGGGGAAAAGATGTTTGTTCATTTATTCTCCGTAGCACCTAAAGGAAGGAAAAGAAACAATGGGTAGAAGCTCATCAGAGGGAGATCCAACCTGGAAATAAGCAGAATTTCCTGACGGAGAATGATTAATCAGAGGAATGGCCTGGTGTTGTGGGTACTTCATCACTGGAAATTTCCAAGAAAACATTGGACAACCATTTTTCTGGGATGGTATAAGGATTCCTGCCTTGGGCACAGGGTTGAATTAGAAGATCTCCAAGGTATTTTCCAGCTTTGTGTTTCTATGATTCAATCAAAAGAACTGTTTTCTACAGAAGAAATAGAATGTACATTAAAGACAGGATATGTACAGAGCCACTATTTCTTGAATTTATTTATCAGGGATATTCAAATTGCATATCTTCCATCTGAACTGATAAATTAATACAATGCATAATCTACTAAACTATTTGCATTTTAATTAAAAACAAAGAAATGGATGTTTGTAACTAAGTCTGAATTAATAAAGTAAAATATTTGTAACTCAGGTTTGACATGAGGGGTCCTGTGGCTTTTTATTCCCCAATTAGGTAACAGCATAGCATACAAACCCTTCAAAACATCCTAAGTAGATCAAAATACCCAATAACCCCAGAAGAAAAAACAAGAGTCATCTACAACATTCAATGTAAGGACTGAAATAACCACTATGTAGGACTGACAAGCAGAAGACTGGCAGAATGCATCCAAGAACACTAACTAGCAGTCAGAAGACATGAGGAAAATTCTTTAATTTCCCAACATATACACTGTTATAACCATAGTTTCAATTGGAAAAATGTGATCATCCTACACCAAACCAGGTCCAAAAACACCAGGGAATTTCTAGAAGCCTGGCACTTTGACAAACCAGCCATCAATAGACACATAGGCATTAACAACCTCTATAGACTATGCAAAAGGAATTATCACCCAGCCCAAAAAGGAACAAAAAAACTCCAGCACCTCTCCACCAACAATCATCACCCAGATCAGCATAGATTAACTCCAAAGTCAACTTCAGACCAACAATCAAATAAGCAATACCCCGATCAAGAAACTGCCAATGAAACCAACAGCAAACAGCCCAACCAAAGAATCTCTAAGACCACCGCTACCAACACTGATAGTCAATAGTCAGAATATAAACTGGACTCCTTACTAGCACTGATGATGTTACTTGGGGTAATGAAACGTCGGCAAGAAAACAAAGTTCAGAGAGCATCGAGGATCCCTTAAGTCTGAATTGCAGGATTTGGGTCAAAAACCACAGAGTTGCTTCAGATAGTGAGCAGGGTAGCATATACATTTAGCAAACAAACACCCAAACAAAGGAGACTATTTTTGTTATAGAAGTGCTTCATAGAACTCTTTGTTCCTTTATAGTTAAGACTACAGATTAGATTTATATCTATATCATTAAAATGAATCATATGGTAGTCCGTTCAAGGAAGAGAATTTGAAAAGAAATTCAAATAAGTTTAGGAAAATAGTATGCATCAAGGAAATCTAGACCTGCAGTTAGGAAAGGAATAGGTGCCAATCAGATGTTTGTTGGTAAGAATTAGATAGTGAACTAGAACAAGGAAGGAGCTGAAGAAAGAAAAGCTAAAAATAAGAAAGCCCAACAAACTTTTAAAAATACAGTGGGTGGGAACATCTTCCAAAGCAATACCATCAATATGTAGCCTGGCTCGCTGTTGACAAGTCAAAGTAATTTGCTACAATATATGAGGACTAACTACCTCTCCATTTATATATGAAATGCAGTGTCCTGAATCTGCTGAAGTTATTTGCCTTTATTCCAAGTTTTGTGGTACAATTATGCATATACATCCCCTCGATTTATGCTTCCGTCAAGGAGGTGATGGAAATGCTGATATTTTTCCACAAAGCTGCATTTTGTGCTACTTTGATTTGGCCAGCTTGAAATATTTATTGTGAATATATATGTGTGCGTGTGTACAGTGTATGAAAACAAAAAATAGCTTACTTGCAGTCCTCAGTCAACATATTAGTATGTTGCCTATCTCAGTATGGTACCTGAAACAGGAGTAAAGAAGCCCTGCAGGCTTTTAAATCTTTTTAGTTATTACAATGACTTTATTGTTTGTACGAAACTATGTATTTTGCCCCGCCCCTTCATTTTCCAGCCCTTACCTTTTCTAACAAATGGTAAAAATGTAAGCGCTTTATTGCATATTGTGAGGTAGTTGTCTCATTGAATAACTTCTCAGTAGGTGAAACATGCTTAAAGTGAAAAACAGATAATATAAAAAGAGTGTTCTGATCTATGCAATCCTTTTCCAGCCCAATAAATCATTGTCCTTTCAACTTGCAATGTATCTTCCAGAGAAAGAATATGAAAACTAAACGCTTGCTAGACTAGACTTTGATTTGGCCAAGAAAACTGCGTGGATGTATCAAACTCATCCCAAAAGAGACTTTCATTTTTATTCTTTCTTCCTTCATAATGCATAATTGAACTTTTTAGCTACAAATCCTTTCTGATGATATGTCTAGACAAGCCATTTGTAGACGTTCTGTAGACAATAATGTTGTCTAATATTCGTAAATATTACATTATATATATGTTGGCTGATTTTAAAACCTGAGCCTTGTTGGAATTGGTTAATATTTTGGCAGGGGATTCCTAGGCTAAACTAGGAAGTAAAAGTATCTTGGATGAAAGCAATGGAAAATTATTTATTATTTCAAAAGCAATATGTCACCTGCAGTCATCACCAATTGGAAGGAAATTTTACCTTTATTTTTAATTTTAGAACTCTAAAATTATTGATCCATTTTTAATTTCATGAATGGGGGAATGGAGTTGTTCCTCAGATCTTCTGTGCAACAATCCTTTTGTTTTCTTTAAACTGATTGTTTTAACCAATGAATAAATACTGTAATTCCAGTCAGATGTAAATAAATCCCTCTGAACAAGGAACTCATTTTCTTTGGTAGTATCTCCTGTCAGCAGATGCTTCCTCCTGTATGCGTAGCCAGCATTTGTACCGGCACTGGGTGTCAAAAAACTTGAACCTTTTAAAAATATTTACTGATATACTTACAGCTGTTGCCTTCTTTTGAGAATTTGCCATCTGGTTAATATGGACTCTACATCTTCCTGTAAATATTAACGTTAGTATTTTATTTATTATCTCTCTGAATGAATAAGGAAGAGAAAGTTCTATATATTAATGTAGACATTTAACCTTGTGGCTGATCAGGTGTCCAGGATTTATTTCCCCCATGTACCAATTTAAAAAAAAATATTGTCCCCATTTACTGCCTTTTTAAAAACCTCCCTGCACACATTTCAGAATTATCAATGGCAGCTCCAGGCCTCATTAGAACCAATGGATTGAAAGGAAGAAAATATTACAGAATGGGTAATAGCAGGTCTTGAAATGCTTGGAGTACAGTTGAACTATTTTAGGCAGTAATAATACAGCAGAAAGAATTCAAATGCAAATAGAGAAAAAAGGGGTAGTTATTAGATGAGTTTATGTGCAGAATTGCATACAGTTCACGACTTTGAAGTACAAAAAAAACATGATATTAATAATGTTGTAAATTAGAAGTAGGCAATTCTGTGTCCTCCTCTGACCATTCTCCATCACTACTACCATTACATTCCTTTGCCATGGTTCACCCTGGTTGAAACTGATCTGAGTTGAAAACCAAGCTAAATGGAGCACACTGATTTTATATAAAATCTGCATATTGCTTAGTGAGCTTTTTATTTGTTAGTTGTTATACTTTTTCATTAATAATTCCACTATTTTATATGACATACTTTAGTTTTATGTTCACAAAGAGTGCCAAAAATAACTCATTCAGCACTGGAGCTCTTTTGAAAAGTACTTGATGTTGCTAATTTTTTGTCTGTTATGTGGTACATTTTTGCATAATATTATATCATGAGGGTTGACATCTGCTCTCATTTTAAATAAAAGTCAACATTTTCCTTAGTACAACTCTGCTTCCAATACTGTAGTTTGTGGTGCTCCATCACATTCATAACATGCAATAGAACACGAACAAAGTATAATTGTGGCGAAAAATACCAGTCTTCTACTAAAAAAAAATCAAAATAAAGATAAGATTACAACTGTTGTACAGAGGACTGTAAATTAATTACATTACAATCAATTATATTTTGGAGAAGAGTTGCCATGTTAACTTGTTGGAAGAAATGTCCTTCTGGGTTAAGTTCCAAGTGGAGAAAAATGCACTGGAAACATGGAGACTGCTTGGAAAGATGGTTTAATGGTGGACAGGATCACATGGCTTGAGTTCCTGAGCAGAAAAGGGGCCGAGATGCTGAGAGTTCCTGGGTTTTATGCCCTCACTGGGCTTTGAACTTCCTGGGGCACAGGAAGAGTATCCTGATTGGTTGTCAGACTCCCAGGGGGTGGGGGTCTTAGCCTTGCTGGCTGATGTAATCTTCCCAGGTGCCATGTGGTGAGTTTCTGTTGCTATATGGGTCCTTTGTGTTGCAGATGGGATGCTGAGGCTTTAATGGCCCATTGACAAAGGTGGGGGGAATGAGCTTTTGCTTCTCTGAGTTTCTACTTCTCCTTTAGGGGAAATATTCTGCCTTTTTAGTATATCCTAAAATAGTTCATTTTTCTAGGACAGGGTTGGGTTTTAACTTCCAACAAACTTTTGCAGCATAGTTATGAGGCGAAGAAAGTAATTATTGAGCCAGGGGTGGCAGTAGATTTTGATTTGTAAATTCCTGTCCACTAAGGACATGGAATAAAAAATCATTGGTAGTCCTTTAAACTGGACCATGTTGGGACTGAACCTTGAATCCATAACCTAGCTATTGCAGAAATTCTGCTAGCTAGTTTAATAATCTGTGTGGCAGTAAGGACTTAAGTTACCCATATCTGTCTGGAACTAAATATTGTCACCTCTTAGTATTTTCTCTCTGCAAGGTCTGGGTTTCTGATTTAGCCTCCTTTGTTAGAAATGAGTGGGAGGAGGAAGAAGGAAGGCATCTGGAATGTGCTTCTTTCTATTAAGTAGGAGCAAATTATGTGTTCAGTTGTCTCAGTGTGTCCATAAAAGGAAACTCTCTGGCTTTATTCGGTTGTGGGAGTTTCCTTCTCTCACCTCTCACAAATGCCAGCTCCCATCATTGAACTGGTTAATCAGGACCCCCAGTGAAATTCAGAGAGACAGAACACAGATTCCTGGGGGGTGGGGTTCTGAAACTTGTTCTCCTCGTACTACCCACCCTAACCACCAAAAGGAATCTCATTATCTTACAGCTCTGACTTGGATTAGAAACGAGCCTTTTTCCTCAGCTATAGTTGCTTGAAGAAGATTGCAGAATCAGCAAACTTAGACAAACTTGTATTTATGCAGCAATAAAGCACAGGATGAAGTCAAATGTACTGTAATTCAAAGCACACTCTTGCTCTGCTTGAACTGATCTAGGCCAGGGATGGGCAGATCTACTTTTTGTTTTATATAATATCCAATTCACACCAGGTCAATTTAGGTACACAAATAATTGTGGCAATGCTATTAACAACGATGGCTTGGTTTACATATATAATTTCCGCATAAATATGTGAATCCAGTTGTACATTTAAAGAGTTGAACCTCTGGTATCTCCACCCCTTTCGTTTTTTGATTAGACAAACAAATCTGAATTCAGAATCTTTTTAGATACTTTCTTCCTTTTCATATAAATTAGCCTGTGCAAATACGGCAATTAAAAATTGGTAATCCTGCTGATCTATTGCAGATCACAAGATCAGGCAATCCTGTACCATTGCGTGCCCATTCCCAATAGGTAACTGTTAGGACTACTGTATTCTTTTGAATCTGAGCAAAATTAACCCATTCTAACATTCTGCCTTGATTTTCTTGATTTAATTAACTTTTAAAAAAAAATCTATTTGGGATTTGCTGCCTTGGTTTTTTAAAAAAATTATTGACGTTATTATGAAAGGTCATCCTTGCTTCCAACAGTAAATAATTAGCTCTTATTTAAACTATTGCATCCTCAGGAAAAGTCACAATAATTAATAGCTCAATGACCAATCAGAATTGATTCTGAACTATCTGATAAAGAGAATGGTTCTATAATATCCCACAAATGGTCAGACAAGGCCTTTAAGTAATTTTTAGGCTACTTTTGCAAATTTATTAAAACATTATTTAATAGAATTTTTCAAGAATCTCATAAGAGTATTTATAGTATTTAAAATTAAAATACAATTAGTAAAAAACTTACATTTAAAATAGTATGTGCATCCATAAAAATATTTGAAATTGTCAGTGCTTGAAAAATAATCCCTGGTGAGAACCAAATGGGAATTTTTGAATGCTTTTCTCTTCTCAAAATACTTTATACTGTATTTCAACATTGTTTATACTATGTTTTTGATTCTCATGTAATTATTTATGTTTTTATACTGGTTAAAATTAGTTATTAAGATATTGAAAATAACTACATGTAATGTTATAAAGGAGTAGAAATATCAGAAACGGTAAACGTAAGACAATAAATTGTGACATCTGAAACATTGTTTGAAAGGCAAGGCTAGAAGAAAAATACAAATTCCATGCAATATTCCCTAAATATTTTAAAAGAAAAAAAAACATTAAACTTTCGCTGCTGCTTGAAACAAGTTGGTGTAAAATTCATATGATCAATTGATTTTTTAAGACTTTATCCATAATTGGTTTTACTTTATTTTCTTTTGTGAACTATACAGGTTTTAAAAATAAATTTTATGGAACCTTGAAATTGTACCCAAAAACATTCTTACTTTATGCTCAGTGTATATTTTGAAGAACAAATTAATGATTTTTTACATATTTCGTTGCTGGAGTTCACTCATTATGCAGGAGATCCAGTTGGTTAACTAGGAGCCATATGGTTTCAGTGCACAGCAAGAAAAGAATTACCTGCAGTAAGAGACCATAATTCTTTATGCAGTTCTAGTTTTATTAAACTGTAAATCGGAAAGCTTGGCTGATTTAATTAACAGCATTTGGCTCAATTTTCTTGTTACTTTTGTGTTACGTTAACTACTGCAGCCATCATGCTTAACAATGCAGGAAGGACCTTCTTTATGCAGTGATTTTAAATGTGTCAGCACAATTGCTTGAAAATGAATTAAATGAATTTCCTGCCCTGCTATTGTGCAGCAATTTATGTATGCTCCCAACTCACCATATATTTTGGGACATTCATTCTGGAAGCAACAGCTCTGCCATGGAAGTAATGGTCCTTTGGAACCTGAAAAGAAACTGAATTTTAAAAATTGTCTTTTCTCTTCCCCACTTCTTTTAATGAGTGTCATGTCATCTCTTAGAAAAAGACAGGGTTTGTTCTTCCCATTTTTGATTGGGGATGGAAACATTGGGCTACTGAACAGTTAAACTAGTTTCTAACATACAATTAAAACAAATGCCTTTGAACTAAATTCAATTCCTCGTGATTTTATAAACACATTCATGCCCATCTTCTTACCATATGTGGGTAGTAGTACAGAACTGAGTTTATCACTGCCTTTCTCTAGGATAATTTTCATTTTCTCAGTCAAACCTACTGATTTGATGGTTTCACATTCCAGTATTAAAACATGACCTTGCTTAATTTTTTGAGATCGTCTAAGATTAACCAAGTGCTGATGCCCAACTAATATCAATGTCGATGACAATGTCAACAAATTAACAATACAGCCATTATAGATTTTGCCATTGTATATTTTGTGGGAGTAATAAGTATCTGCTTTGTGCACAGTGGCCATTGTCATCTGGAGATTAGAGTCTACTTTCAGGACTGATTGAGATGTTCTAAAGATTCAGAAATTTGGAAAGCAGCACTTCTTTAGGCTACCCTTTTCTTTTCTTTTGCAAGTTCCCTTACTCAATTTACCAGATAATCTGCCATCTTCTAAGTGTATTCGGAAATCTTACCTCTTCCATCCACATTTGATGAGATATTTCAAAGTACAACTTCTGAGACTCTTTATATGCGGAATTGGGAGGAAAGTGTGATAGCTACATACTCATTTAAAAAGCTTTGTGATACCACTTCATTCCAAGCATTCCAGAAGTACATGGCAAAAGACCACCTTGCTCAAGCAAATATTTAAATCTGCACTGGGCAGTTATTTATATAAAGCAAACACATCAATAATTACTTTGGATCAGTTTGCATGATATCCTAGTACAGGGGTAGGCAAACTTGGCTCTTTTACACCTTGTGGACTTCAACTCCCAGAATTCCTGAGTCAGCCAAGTTTGCCTACCCCTGTACTAGTAATTGGAATGCCAAGCTAGGAAGCCATTTTCTGGAGGAATACATCTTCCTTCACAAGTTTCAATTTATTTCCACCTGGCAGAAGGAACCTGTCTAACTCTCTTCCTTGGAGAACAGAAATGAGAAGCCACTTAACTGCTATTCCTAGCTTGGGTGTGGCGGTTGTTCTCTGTTTGCTCAAGGGACTCTCTTCCTATTTATTTATTTATTTATTTATTAGATTTTTATACCGCCTTTCTCCCGAAGGACTCAGGGCGGTGCACAGCCAAAGATAAAAAGCAGATAATACAAAAGTTAAAAATACTAAAAATT
>JANHZT010011029.1:28695-40813 GCA_032468215.1 Stegonotus admiraltiensis | reverse complement strand
TGACAGAATGGCAGCAAACATACACCTACGATTCAGGCATCCATTCTGGAATGAACACCCAGGTGCCATCAGTGAGCAGCAAGGGCTTGATGGATGAAGATGACCTCTATGGCAAGCAGTACACCATTAAGAAAACTACTACTTACAGCCAACCTGGATCAGGGCAGGCCCAGACTCAAGGTAATATTTGCTTTTATTTATTTATATGCACAATTTGCTTTTATTCCATAAAGAAATTGAAAGCAATGTCTAACCTCAATCTTGTTTTTTCTAATGCGCTGGAAATATAAAGTCCAGAATTCCCAGCTCCCTAGATCATGGACTCCTCTATCATAAGGGTATTAGTCTGGGAAAATATCCATCTTAAAGTAATGTAGTCTTTAATCAGAACACAGTATGTTGAGATTGCTGCAGTAAAATTGCTACCCTGCAAATTCTGTGTCATTTAGTTTAGTTCACTGTGAACTTAAATTTATGTGAGATAACAATTTTACATTATATTCAATTGGATACTCTAAAATGGTTATCAATGTGAATGTAAGAAACAGTATTTAATCTGCATTAAAATGGACACAGATATTATAGACTGAAAGCTATCTGGTTCGCAGGCCTACCTTTTGCTTATTTTTGCTTTACAGAAAAGTTCAGGGATTTTTTTTTTAACTACTGCTTCTTACTTTCGTGTGAATCAATACATTCAGGTATAAGCAGAGTATCTTGGCTGTTGAAGAACAAAAGGTTTATGCTTTTGTGATTGAGTAAAATGATGTGATTCACTGCAGGAGTGAAATCCAGCAGGTTCTGACAGGTTCTGGAGAACCGATAGTGGAAATTTTGAGCAGTTTGGAAAACCAGTAGCGGAAATTTTGAGTAATTCAGAGAACTGGCAAATACCACCTCTGGCTGGCCTCAGAGTGGGGTGGGAATGGAAATTTTGCAATATCCTTCCCCCAGGAGTGGGGAGGGAATGTGGATTTTGCAGTATCCTTTCCCTGGAGTAGGGTGAGAATGGAGATTTTGCAGTATTCTTCTCCTGCCACGCCCACAGAACTGGTAGTAAAAAAAAATTGGATTTCACCCCTGATTCACTGTAAGGAATCCCTATTGCCAAGGACCCCGGATAGCACAGAGATGAGTAAAAATTTACAAACATTTCATATTATATATTGATATTTCATATTACATATTGAAAGAGCAGGGAATGGAGCAGAGAAACCATTTAATGAGAAACAGTAAAAAAAAAATTGAGGCACCAAAATTGAGGCACCAGCTTTTTAATAACGTCTCAGAACTTCAGAGAAATCTAGGTTGCTGCAAAAACCTAAGATTCTTCACCCCAATCCCTCCCTCCTTCCCTTTGTGTTTGTGTGTGCCAGTATGTCTCTGTGTGCATGCGTGCACACATAAAAATTTGCAGGTCCTTATGCATGCTAGTTACCATTTCCCATCTCACTTTCATGTTTTTAATTAAACAGCTTTGTATTACAGCTGCTTAATCATGCTAGTTAATTAACTCCAGCCTTATCTCTCTGCTCAGATGTGAAGTCTCCTGCACCTCATAGAGCTGAAGCAGTCCCAGGAACTTCCTAATATGACTGTTAAAAATTCTGATTAGAGTTTGTCTTTGTTAATCCTATCTTGTCAATCATCCTTGCAGCGGAATTGGAGTCCCAACTTGCAATGACCCGTGCCCAGCGCATCCGGGCGGCCATGTATCCAGAGACAGCTGAAGACCACACTCTTCTACTGACTACCCAAGTTGAGGGGCAGCAGACAAATGTACAACGATTGGCTGAGCCCTCTCAAATGCTCAAGTCAGCCATTGTGCACCTCATCAACTACCAAGATGATGCTGAACTAGCCACTCGTGCTATCCCTGAACTCACCAAACTGCTGAATGATGAAGATCCGGTATGGAAATGCAATTGGACCCTTGGTGTCTCAAAAGGTTTCTGGGGGTTTAATAGAGCTAATTGCTTGATTGGCTATGATTTGAAGCATTACTAATGCTTCAGTAATCCTATACTATGCATAAAGTGATACTTTCCATGGAAAAGCAAAGAAGCTACCAAATGCGTTATCAGCCCAAAAGAACGTTGGTTTTTTTCATATTTATCATGTCACTCAAAGGAAAGCTCTGGCTTTTATAGAGGTATGGTTTGGAGGGGCTTAAACAATTTTTGCTTTTAATGAGTAACATTGTCATCAGAGGTGGAATTTTGTATATTTTTCAAACCTTATAATTTCTTCCATAGGACATCCATGTTATCCAGCTCACAAAAAATGTTCAACTAAATTTAGGGAGCCTTGATACATTAACATTAATTATCTATTCATTCAGGACCAGAACTTGGTTGCACACAATAACACGGACTTTTTAATGCAGAATGCTCACAAAAGTGCATTTGCATTAGTTTATTAGGGTGCATTTGGATTAGCAAATTCAAAATACTGATATTTCCCTATTAAATCCTACATTATTCCTGCCATGGATATCTAACATGACACGTTTTCTGGAGAGATTCTTCATGTTGCAACCTGTTGCAAAAGGGAGTGCTTTCTGAAATTAGATGCAATGGGAAAGAGCTTAACAGCCACCATCCCTATATGGGCTTCCCCTTCTCTGGAACATCTCCCCCCCATTCCCAAGATAAAGGTAACTCTCATGACTTTCCAAAGGCTCGTAAAATCTCAGCTCTTTGTGAAAGTTTTAGAGAGTTTATGGAATCATTGGTACCAAAATGTCTGTTATTGTTTTATGATGATAATAATATTAACCACCTTGTACACCAGTACTGGCTCTGAAGTAGTGAAACATGAAATCTGGAGTTTTGTAGAACTTGATGCTCTGAAGAATGCTGTAATAATTGTTCCATTCTACAACTTCCATTCTTTTTCTTTTCCCTCCAGGTGGTAGTCAGCAAAGCAGCCATGATTGTGAACCAGCTGTCTAAGAAAGAAGCCTCACGCCGGGCTCTTATGCAGTCTGCTCAAATTGTTGCTGCTGTGGTGCGCACCATGCAAAACACCAGTGACCTGGATACAGCCCGCTGCACTACCAGCATTCTCCACAACCTGTCTCACCATCGTGAAGGGCTGCTGTCCATCTTTAAGTCAGGGGGTATCCCAGCCCTTGTGCGTATGCTTAGGTAATGTCCCAGGAGTTATGTTATGAAGAGAAGATACATAGTTTTCTTGTCACTGGAAATATTGTGATAGCTTTATCTATGCACTCTTCATATCTATTTTATTCAATATTACAGTCCATATAGGGCTTGGTGTAATTTGCCCTTCTCTTTTAGGTTTATCTTTTTGGGCTTTGTGTATTAGAATTTTTCAATACAGTAAAATCATATATAATTAAGGAAGATTAAGGGAAAAATACAGAAAAGAAGAAAATGTAGAATTATACATGCACTTCTTTCTGTTGAGTACCGTATTTTTCAGAGTATAAGACGCCCGGGAGTATAAGATGCACCTTAGTTTTGGGGGAGGAAAATAAGAAAAAAGCTGATTGTTGGGCGGTTCAATCAGCTGTTCCCAGAGGTGAATTTTAGCAACATGTTCCTTGGCTGTGAGGTCTGTGCCATGCTTTTTTTTTTGCTTTTTTTTCTGCCTCTGAAACTTCTGAAACTCCATTTCAGAAAAAACTTTTTTTCTTGCCTCTGAAAGCCTCCGAAACAGAGCTTTAGAAAAAAAGCCTCTGAAGCTCTGTTTGGGGGCTTTTTTTCTAAAGCTCTCTTTGGAGGCTTCTTTTCCGAAGCTTTGTTTCTGATGCTTTTTTCAGCCTCTGAAACCTCTGTTTGAGAAGCTGGGCGGGGCTGCATTCAGAGTATAAGACGCACCCAGTTTTTCACCCTCTTTTTGGGGGGGAAAAAGGTGCGTCTTATACTGTAAAAAATACGGTAATTGCCGTCTTATTTTTCCTCTCCCTCTTTGATTCTTTTTAATACCTAAATCAATAAAACATCAATTCAGTCTTTTGTTCTTTTTAAGACTTCCAGTCTTAAAAAAAAGACTTAAAATAAGTCTTCCAGTCTTTTTTAAAAAGTATTTATCATTTTTTTCTCTGATCAAACTGGTCAGTTTTGTCATTTTTGCCAGCTCCATCCCTCCTGCCTAGCGCTTTGGATTATATAAGCGCCAAACTCCTAAGCTTTCCTGAACATGGTGTGTTTTGCATTGTCCCATGCTGTCTTTGCATGTGACTACTGCTTTGGAAGTAATAACAAAGGAAATATCCCTATCTTGAAAATGTATCACTTTCAGTCCTCTACAACCATTCTCCACAGTCAGTCTACAAAGAGTAGACTGGGTGCTACAAAGAGCTTCTGTCTATCTTAAAATCTATTCAGAACACTCCTAACTATTACTTCATTGATTACAATATTAAAAGAACATGCCTTAAAATCAGATTTTTCAATTGTGCTTTGATTTGCTACACTCACGTGACTGATTTTCCGGAAACACTATAACTGCTTCTATTACTAATTTATTGAACCCTTTCTTTTCTACTAGTTCTGTTGGTTTCATTGAGAACTGTCATCTGATATGTTCGTTTTGTCTTTGATGTAGGGCTTCTCAAAGCCTTTTTATCTTGGGATTTGGGGACCAAAAAAAGAGGAAACTAGTTACCATAATTACAATAGTTAACATAATTAACAGCTAATCATGGCACTTTAGCATTTATTTATTTACTACATTTCTATAGTGCCATACATCTGGAGAACCCATAGCAGTTTGCAGCTTAAAATAGCACAACAAATGCATTGAGTAAACAATATAATAAATAAAAGATGATTGTAGAACTATTCAAATAATTAAAATCTTTACTCTAGCTGTTGTTATGCTTATAATATGGTATCCAAGTGACGATAAGAGATCTTAACATGGTCACCCGAATGTCAGAAGATGGGCACCGTACAGGTTTCCGGAGGAAAACTCTTCCAGAGAGTTGGTGCCAAAACTGAAAAGCACCTCTTACTTTAGGAGCATTGACTAAATTTAATATTTAATACACCCCAAGGGCATTCGTTTAAGATATGCTGACACTAGCTATTCATCGCAGGCCCAACGGGAACTTAATCTGTGCAATATTTCTTCCAGCTGTTCCCACAACTCTTCTGCCTCTCCTGTTCCTTTGCCAGGCAGATCTTGCTACAAGTCCACACCCAGGTGGCACAAAATGGAGCTGATGAGCAGCTGCTTTGACATGGAGGAGTTGGCTTTGTTGTGGAAACACAAGTCTCAGCAAGCTATGGCTGAGTCATGCTTACTCTTGCTTTTTCCTTGCAGTAGAAAAAGTCTTACAAATTCCAGAGTACTACCTCTGGCACCACCATATTGGAACCCCCAGAAAACAAAAATAAATTCTTAGTGGCTGCCTCATAATTGGATCAACACTTTCACAGTTCACTATCACTGATTTCAGCCTCAGTTTACCTTGACAAATGGAAAGAAAAATATATTAGATGTGAGGGAAGGCAAAATTAAATATGCAGAAACATTATGATTGCAAAAAACGCATATCTTGCTTAGTGGCTTCCTATGCTGCTTCAGGGCCAAGAAAAATTTCTGTGTGAAATTTAGAAGTATTCTTATGGAAGAGAAACAGCAAAGTTTTCAGAACTTGACCGATTTAGAATATAATAACAAAATATTGAAAGTCTACTTGAGTCTATCTTTCTGTCCCTTCTTATATCAAACAGATTCAAAGTGCAGTTACTTTGGGTTCTTTCTCATGCCTTCACCCTTTCCATTACTAAATTTTCATTTTCTTTCTCTTAACTTGATGAAGGAATGCAAGAACAGTTAGCTCCATACTCCATACTCTTTTATAGTATAAATGTTCAACTTCAATTTTAGTGAAACAACAGTTTTATACACACTAAGTCCCAGGTCTGATCAATGGCAAGGGGAAAAAAAGCATTACTAGACTCCTACTCTCAGTATAAATTGAGAGTAGTTAATTTTAGAGAATAATTTCCATGATCCTTAAACATGTTGGCTGGGCTTTTTTTGTGGGAGTACCATGTTACTTTCTGATATAGACATTATTAGATTAAAATAATTATAGGTAGTCCTCAATTTACAAACACAACCGAGCCTGGAATTTTGGTCATAAGTCATTGCAGTCGTAAGTTGAATCACCATGTGAGTCACTGCAGTTGTGAATAAATTACATGATTGTTAAGCAAATAATGTCATAAATGCAAATCCAATTTATTCAATGGGTGGTTTATTTGCCAAAAGATAGCAAAAAAGATGTAAAACACAATCATATGACCACAGAAGCCTGCAACAGATTGTAAATGCAAGCCAATTCCTATGCACACAAAACGTGATTGTATCAGGGATAGGACAGCAGTCAGAATTTTTGAGGGTAGGTTGTAAGCAACTATTGTGTTTCCCCAAAAATAAAACCCTGTCTTATATTTTTTTGAACCCCGAAATAAGCACTTGGCCTTATTTTTGGGGAAGTTTATTCTTTTGGGGCACGTGGAGCAAGATGGGGCTCCTCTTGCCATTTTACCTGATTTCCAGCTCTGTCTCCCTAACCCTAACCAGGTAATGGGGGGACCAGCTGCGCATGCAATTAAATATTTTTGGGGAGGGCTTATTTTAGTGCATGCGCTTAAAAGCCTGATTGGGCTTATTATCAGGGGATGTCTTATTTTTAGGAAAACAGGTTAGTTTTTAGTCTTCTGTAGCTTTGAATGCTTTTAAGTGACCAGTTTTAAGTCCATGACTATGTGTGTTCTTTTTTGTTGTTGTTTTATCTGTACAAAATGCCATTTTCTTTAGCCTCTTTACTAAGGCTGATTTGCATTAGGGTGCATAAGTAGCTAACCAAAATAATTTTATTTTAAACTCTGTGGTGTCAGCTACCTTCAGTTGTAATTTTGGCTGCAACACATATATCCATACAATTTGTTATGTGTCTTAAGTAACAAAAATCTTCTTTGCTGTCTTCCCACTCCTCAACCCATAGCTCTCCAGTGGAGTCAGTCTTGTTTTATGCCATCACTACTCTTCACAACCTACTGCTGTACCAGGAAGGTGCCAAGATGGCTGTTCGCCTTGCTGATGGTCTTCAGAAGATGGTCCCCTTGCTGACAAAAAATAATCCTAAATTCTTGGCTATCACCACTGATTGTTTGCAGCTGCTTGCCTATGGGAACCAAGAAAGCAAAGTACGGACTTGTATTCTAACATACTTGAAATACTTTGGGGGTGGGTGGGGGATGGACTCTGGTTCAGTAATTTAAATTTACCCTTGTTCATAGAATAAGGCAACCATCCTAGTATAGGTAATCACCCCTGTGAGATAGATGATAGCTTATGTGTTAGTTTAGGCACACCTATGTACATATTTCTGAGGAGCAGGTTTTCTTATTCTGCTGAGGAAGAGCTTTATTTTCAGGGTCATCAGCTGAAGACAGGAGTAAGGAAAAGTAACATGATTAAGACAATGAATTGCAATTATCTTGCCTTTGCCCAGAGAAATGAAAGAATGCTATTATCTATGTTTGTATCTGCAGCTCATAATTTTGGCCAATGGAGGTCCCCAAGCTCTTGTTCAAATTATGCGAAGTTACACCTATGAGAAACTTCTGTGGACTACTAGCCGTGTCCTCAAAGTCCTGTCTGTCTGCCCCAGCAACAAGCCAGCCATTGTGGAAGCTGGTGAGTGGTGACAATTGAGACAGAACTGCAAACTGATGAGGACATGTATGATTAGATTATTATGTAATCTTATGTAGGCCAATTCCCAGAATTCCCTAAACAATAGAGCTCTTGATGACAATTCTGGGAGTGCAGGATAAGCAAATAACTAGGTAGGGGAAAATTAAGATTCTGTTGCTTTAAAGAAGCATGTACAATAATTTATCAATATTAGGTGCTAAATATTCTTTCAGTGACATATGTAAAACATATTTTTCCTAACATTACTCTTACTTATGTATTTATTGAAATAAATTAATCTGCCTCATAATAAAACTGAACATTGAATAAATAAATAAATAGAAAACAATATGCATAAATTGGATTCAATGTATATTTTAAAAGAGGATTAACTTTCATTGCAATCAAAAGATAATTCATTACATTATGTTGTTTCTTTAAAAATGCATGTTTTTCTACTTCTTTAGCTGCGCTATTGTAGAAGCAGACCAATGAGTAGCCATATAAGTCTTGCTGATTACAGAACAGGTCCCTAGTTATACTTGTCTTGCCCTAAAAACAGAAAATACATAATGTGTTATTATAATGGGGTTATAATGTTCTGAAGAAATTTTTCAAACCATTTAAATTCCATCTTTCCCATTTTCTTCCTTTTGTTTTTGTTCAACCATGGTTAATTTTTTGTACTCTTTTTTTTCTCAAAAGGTGGTATGCAAGCTCTGGGAAAGCACCTGACTAGCTCCAGTCCACGACTTGTGCAGAACTGTCTGTGGACTCTAAGAAACCTCTCAGATGTGGCCACAAAGCAGGTGAACAATGCTTTTCCCCCACAGTCTCTTTTATTTAAACTTAAGCCCCACCCAGCCCTTTTTTATCTAGTTACTTAAGATTTCTACTCAATAACTGTGTTTGGTTTTTTTTTGATAACTACTTTATGAAAGGTTGTAAAAGGATTTATCCGCCAAATATGTTCTGGCACATCTTGTTATTGACTGTGCTATTGAACCAAAATTAAGGACTGGTTGCTCCAATAACTCCGTAGTGGTACTATCCAAGTGGGCCTGTCTGGTGACTTCCTTATATTGACCTAGCTTCTGACTGAGGCAATAATTCTCTGTGCTATTTATTGTCTTTAAAGGAGGGTCTTGATGGTGTCCTGAAGATTCTGGTCAACCAGTTAAGTTCAGATGATATCAATGTGCTGACCTGTGCCACTGGTACCCTCTCCAATTTGACTTGCAACAACAGCAAGAACAAAACCCTGGTGACTCAGTCAAATGGAGTTGAAGCCCTCATACACACTATTCTCCGAGCTGGAGACAAAGAAGACATCACTGAGCCAGCTGTGTGTGCTCTGAGGCATCTCACCAGTCGGCATCCAGAGGCTGAAATGGCACAGAATTCTGTGCGGCTTAACTATGGAATTCCTGCCATTGTTAAGCTGCTTAATCAGCCCAACCAATGGCCACTAATCAAGGTACAGTCACAGGGAGATAATAGCTAAGTATTTACGGGCAGACATATGCATGTCTATTTTTTCTTTTTTCCCTCTGAAACAGGCTCATATTTCTGACTTGGGCACATTTCAGGGGTGATCACTATGTTCAGGGAAGTATATTATAATTTTGGAATCTATATCCATCAGAATGCTTATTGGGGGAGTGAGGAGCATAGTAAAACTTCTCTGATAAAACTCCAGATCGTGGTTATGGTTAATTTTTACCACATAGACCTCTCTATGAGAAAAGAATCTTACTAGCATTGATTGTAGAAGAGTTCTTACCACATTGAATAATTGTGAGATATAGTGGCTAAGTCCCTAAACTGCAAGCTAAGATAGCATTACTTTCAAATCACCGTTCAGAGGTATAGATTAGGTAGGTTAAACTTTTGCTTTCACCCAGCACTTATCTTTAATAGGGTTTTATGATAATACCAGCCACAATTGCATGTGTGTAATAAAAATTGCTCACACAATTTATGTAAAGTACTCTAAGCATATAATTACATATAATTACATTTCCCCTGTAAATGTTTAGGAGATACTATTAATGAGAATAGTAATCTGAGAGCCAGGGAGTGCCAAAATGATGATAAAAGTTTGAGAATCAAGCTTCTTTTGTGGAGGAAAAGACAAAGCCAGTGTGTGAATGAACCAGGATGGAAGGTGCGCAGAGGATAATTCTGTTTGCTAGTCAGAGATGGAATTTTACAGTGATGCTCTTGTATTTTAGATTTAATTTAGTGTAAAATATCCTGGATTGAATTGACCCCTCTCTTTCCTTGTTAGACCCAAATTTCAAAAATCACACACCAAAACTGATTAAACTATTTGAAAGCTTGTCTAGTTTTGCATCTACCAGACATGCCTTCTCCTTCCTCCTCACAGGCTACAATTGGCCTCATCCGTAATCTGGCTTTATGTCCAGCCAATCATGCTCCTCTACAAGAAGCTGCTGTCATCCCTCGCCTTGTTCAGCTACTGGTAAAGGCTCACCAAGATGCGCAACGTCATGCAGCTGCCGGCACACAGCAACCATACACAGTAAGAGGAGATAAGCAACTTCTGTTTATGATCTTAATTGGTTTTAGAAGTTATTTATTTAGGATTTCTGGAGGGTTAGCTACTCAACTATAATTTGAACTTGATGCCTTCTGAGATGCCTCCTCTGTCTGAAGAGGAGATATTTGGTTGAAATGTGATAAGAAATTGCTTATATATATCTTGATGAAGGGGGAAGCTATTTTTATGTATCTCTTTCTCATTTTTTCATTATAGTTTTTATTTTCTCTTTTTTTCTTTGTATTTTTAATTTTTTTTCTTATGTTTTATTTTTTTCCCAATTGTTATTTTATCATCTATTTTAATATTTATTTATTTTTTATTAAAATCATTATAAAAAGGAACTTGATGTTTTCTTGGGTGTTGGATGCTAGCCTAGGAATGAGCAGTACTTTTTTCCCATTCTTTAATGGTTGCCTTATTTCTTCAGGATGGGGTAAAGATGGAAGAAATTGTGGAAGGCTGCACAGGTGCGCTACACATTTTAGCCCGAGACCCCATGAACAGAATGGAAATCTTCCGTTTAAACACCATTCCTCTCTTTGTGCAGGTCAGAATTTCTAAATGGATGGAAGTTGTAAGGGAGGAGTATTCCCTGTGGGTAGAAACTGAAAGTTTGATTTCTGCAGAAGTAAAATAGTGAATAGATATAATGATTGCTAACAGAACATGAGAATTCAACCATTGGGGGGTTTTTTGTAAACCAAGGCTTGTGACAGAGGTGGGAAGCCCGTGGGTTCCATGTGATTCTCAGACTATCTAATAATGTATTATTATTAATAATGTAATACCTAAGTAGCAGTGGTAGGTTTCACTTACCTTTGCTATTAGTTTGCTCGTGCGCACGCTCCTTTCGCTCGCATGTGCGCCACTTCTGCACACGCACAGAGCTTATTTGATGCTGGGCGGGTGGGCAGAGCCTCCTACCGCCACTGCTATCGGTTCACTCGAACCAGGGCGAACCGGTAGCAACCCACCACTACTAAGTAGGTGGATAATTCCCAAAGAGTACATTTCATTTATTTGCTTTTCCAACCCATGACAATGCAGTGAGTGAATATTCCTTGCATTGTGGCTTAACATTTGTCACATGGGATGATAAAATATAGAAAAGTTGCAATACCTTTGTAATAAATGTAATCATGATTGGCAAGTTAATTTTTTAAAATAGTTTAGTTAAAATTATCAAGGTATTGCTTACCCTTCTCTCGGTTTCCTTTCGTTCTTAATAATTTTGATATATCATGATTAATAGTGACCTCCTGAAGGAGACAAGCACTGCCAGTAGAAGACAACTTGAGTGTAGGTAATTTATCAAGAGGGGACTATACCTTTGCTTATTCTTATTCATCCTGTTCATTTGGGGGAACAGCTCCTATATTCTCCAGTGGAAAACATCCAGCGTGTGGCAGCCGGCGTACTATGTGAGTTGGCTCAGGATAAGGAGGCGGCTGATGCCATTGATGCAGAAGGTGCCTCAGCACCATTGATGGAGCTTCTGCATTCCAGAAATGAGGGGACAGGTAAGGATTGTAGACACATGTCCATGTATAATTCTTTTGTGATCACATTATCATCACCACAGCTTAATTTAACCATTGGGTTTACAGTATGTACCTTCCCACAGTACCCCAGTGAAACTTCATATATTTTCATATGTTTCCAGGATTGAGAAAAGTCTTAGAACAAATGTTAAAAGACTAAAATTAGGTGAAAGATGAGGTGGGGGAATAATATAGCATCTGCCTTAAATAATCTGCCTTAAATAATCAAGAGCCTTGGTTGCGCAGCAGACTAAACTGCTGTTAAAGTAGCACTTAGCTGCCAGCTGCCTGCAATTACTGTGAGTTCAATTCTCACCAGGCTCAA
>JANHZT010011029.1:5654-28595 GCA_032468215.1 Stegonotus admiraltiensis | reverse complement strand
TACTAAGCAGGTCTATACAAAAGTATGAAGGCTGTTGCTTAATGCATTGTAAGCCGCCCTGAGTCTCCGGAGAAGGGTGACATATAAATCGAATAAATAAATAAATAAAATGTTTTAAAGGAAACAGATTGCCTATATTGTAGTTGAATCATTTGTTAGTAACAGAATATCACCATCTAGGAGTAAACTTGTAATTTAGTTCTAAATAATTTAGAAATCAAATGTAGTCCTTTATATATTCTTTTGTTAATGTTGGAGCCCAGAGATAGTTATTCTTATTACAGCAAAGGAGTTAATTATATAAGAATTGACTCCAAAAGCTCATGGTCATAGTAATATTAAAGCTCTGGATAGTTTCCATTACCAGAGATTCACTGATGGATGTCCTCCAATACAAGAGTATTCTAACATACAACTAATAATAATATATCAATTGATATAGGCCAAAAGTAATTGTACTGTAAAACTGGCCTCTAAAATGCTTGCAAAAACAAAAAGCTTGTTTTATTATCAAAAATTGATGGATCTTGTTATAGTGTGAAAAAGAAAAATGAAAAATCAATGCCATTCACATACTTCTCAAGGTAGTCAATGCAACAGCTGATCAAGGGCAAGCTTTTTTTAGCTGGTGGGCTAAAGGTCTCTTTCTTACTTCTCCAGCTACATATGCAGCTGCTGTGCTGTTCCGCATCTCAGAAGACAAGAACCCAGACTATCGGAAACGTGTCTCTGTGGAACTCACCAACTCACTCTTTAAACATGACCCTGCTGCTTGGGAAGCTGTGAGTTTTTCTATTATTTAGATGTCAAGGGATTAGTGTACATGTTCTAAGCCTCTGAACTTAATCTGAATCCATATAAGTCCCAAACCAAGAATGACACATGGCAATTCTTCCAACCTGAGTTCTTTATTTTTTCACATCTATAGACTGCCAGACTGAGGACTATCTGCATATACGGTATACTCTGTGAACTTCTAGGGAGGGATGGTCTTCATCCTCTTTCTCTCACACATGATAAAGCAGTAAGAGGCTGAGTTGGCCTCTTACTCCTCTGGAATGCAGCCCCTCCCTCCTGGAAATTTACCCCCTTGCCACTGTCACCATCCATTTTACTTCAAAGGCAGAACTTTGGAAATATTTGGAAGTCAGACATTTCCAGATAACTTCAAACATGCCTAGGAGAGTTCTTTTAAGTTCTGAGAGTAATAACTTTCTGATTTTGTCTGTTACCAGCCTCATGTCTACACCTACTAAAAAGGTAGAAAGAAGGATCGTAATTCTTAAAATCTTTCTCCCCAGTTTCTCAGTTCTCCGTTAAAGCAGTTTATTCCTTGATTATAAGGGAACTGACCATAATTAGAAGGGGTACGTGTGTCCTTAGGAGAACTGCAGATATCTGGAATTCTATCTGATATAATCCCCTGAGAGAAAATTGCAGTCTTGGCATATTTGAAGTCATGTGGAAATCTGCCAATATAAAACAAAATTTGTGGACATGATTTCAAATCTATTTTAAAGTCTACCTGAATCACTGCTGACTGATAGGTCAACTTTCTTTAAAGTAGTGACTCTTTAACAAAGTGTTGATGAAAACCATTTTAAGTCTTTATCTCATGCTTGGAGCAAATACATATCACACAGATTACAATCCGACATCTGTTTTTCATTAAATGCAGTACTACTGCTAATGTTGTCAGACCTATACAAACGTTTGACAATGAATGGATGATAACTAAGGAAGAACTTGATTTTTAAAAAATGCCCTGCCCTCATTTATTCGTTCCTGTGGCAGTATCATTCCTGGGAAAGATACCAAGGAGTAGCCTATTGGGATGAGTTAATTATGCATAAAAGAAGACTTAAGCCTTCTGTTGTGTATCCTTGCCCTAAGTAAGCTTAGTATCTAAACCATTGGCTCTGAGGGTAGGTTTAACCATTCCCCATGGAAGCATCATTCCAGAAATTAGCAGACTGGATATCTCTAGGCTCTCTTGGTCAACATTTGGGATTGCTCGGCTGAGTTCTGAAATTTTTGCTATCCTGCTTACAGGCAATCAGAGTTAATTAGATAATTAAGTTGCCATGGGAAACCAGTGCTCAGTTGCATAGGCAGCATCCTTCAGTAGTCACCTCTTATGGCAGGTTTGGCTTAACTTTCAGCCGTTGTAACTTTCTGTCTTTGTTCTGAGAACAGTTGGTTTTCTTTCCACAGGCCCAGAGTATGATACCCATTCATGAACCATATGCAGATGGTGAGTATAGAGGGCTTGTCATTTCAGGTGAGAGGGAGAATAATGATATATGACCAGATTGCTTGGCTAAAATTCCCATTCTTAGGCTCAGCTGTTATTTGTTCTCTGAAACTGCTCGTGGAAACATGTATGGTAGTTGAACAGGCTGTTTGTGGGAACATGTATGATAGTTAAATTAAAAGTCTGAAGCCTTGGTTCCCGCATATTCTAATTATGTTACAAGGATTTTTCAAATTCCTCTTTCTCAGACCAAGCAGGCTTAAATCATTTGAAGTTATATTCTGAACATTCCAGACTGTTTTAATTACTTGGGGACAGACAGCATGCAATGGAATGTCATGCTCTGGAGCAGGCTTCACCAACTTGTAATTCTTATAAATTGTAACTCCAATTGTCAGTATGACAGGGGCATTCTGAATGATATAATGATACCGCCTGAACAAATCTGAAAGGGCTCATTTTGGGAAATTCTGGAGTGATTCTGATTTAGAAAACCATTTTATTTTCAGCTTACTGCTTGTTTTGCCAAATGTGAGAGATATATCCCTTTCTTCTTTTTACGCTTCAATAGAATTGGATGGAGGATACCGTGGCATGTATTCTGGGGAAATCCCTATAGACCCCATGGACTTGCACATGGACATGGATGGAGACTACCCCATGGATACATACAGCGATGGTGTGCGAGCACCTTACCCAGACCACATGCTCGCCTAATATGTCCCTTGGACATGTTGGGCAGGACTCAAGGTAAAAACATCTAGTTTAGTGCATTTGGGAATTGGCCAGTTAATGGAAATGATACCTAAAAGAAGATAAAATGGATGCTTTTTTTCTTTATAGCTAAGTATCCTTCACACTTTCATTGACTGGCAGAACATATCACTGCTTCCCATTTCAGGGGAAAATAGATTTCTGTCTTGCCTTTTTTAGTAAAAAATTAAATCTCGATAGTGATTACTCAGTAAATGAATGACAACTGGTAAGCAATGTAAAAGTCATGCAGGTTTATTAACAACAGAACTCAATTTTTGTGTTTGGTTAGACCAAATATGGCTCCTTTCCAGCTTTCTGCATCTGACAGTTTCCAGCCATATTGCTCATGATTTTCTGAAACAACCTGGTAACATTGATGGGAAAAATACAACATTTTGAAATGGAACCTCAATTTTCAATGCTTATAAATGCCCTTTGTGCGTTCTACTAAATATTACTTCTCTTTTTTGTTATTCATGAGTTGCTTCTAGTAGCTGTGAATCCTTGTGGCTGGTTTTCACTTCACTTCTAGAATGAAAAAAGAAAACGTATACACCATTTCATGAAGTGTCGAAACCAGCCAGTGCTTTAAAAACCGGGGTAGAGGGTACTCTTTCTTACTGAGCATACAGACTGGCTGCAATGTTAAACTCATGCTAAAATAAATATATAATTTATATTCATATGAAAAGGTGGAGATTGGAGCATTGCCAGTCCTGTCTTTTACATTATATATGATTACAATTCTCACCATTCTCTGCCAACATAACAAATATGGCCCATTATATTTTGGTGGCCTGAGATTCGGGAAGTCAGAAGTGGCTGTTTTTTTGCAGGGACCAGGCAGTCCCCCAGATTGGGACCATAAAAGTAGACAGGGCTTGTTAGATGGACAGTGGTCTGACCATTCAAAGCAGCTTCCTCCATCCTAAAGGGAAATCTTGCTTTCCTGTATATGGTGTAAATCTAATTTTCCCTTCCTTTGTTTTTCTTAATCAGCAGATGTTTCCTTAACACAGAAGAGGGCAGCCCCAGTGCTCAAGTTCTGGGCGTTCAGGAGACAGAAGTGCCTGAGAAAGATGATGACAAATTTCTTCCTTTCCCTTTGAGGCGGTTTTTATTTTCATGTTTCCCTCCTGTGGGCTTATGGGAGTGATTCCCAGTCCATAATCTGTGCTGCAGCTAACAACATTGTAATATTAGCAGTCAGCTATTTTTTCTGCTCTTTCCCGCAATATTCTTTGTTAACATTCACTATAATTTTTTTCTTGAAAATTGGAGCACTATCCTTAAACTGCCATGGGATCCTGATAAGTACTTTTAAACCTATACACTAAAACTAACACACACACTGATAGTACAATGTAAGAGAGAGAGAAATGCATACATAGAATGTGTGTTTGGTGTAGAGTTTTTAATTTGATAGGATTGTATTTGCTTCTTTGTATTTTTAACACAAATCAGAACTAAATCAAAGGAAGAGAAAATGAAAATATTTCTATTCTACCCCTCTCATTTTTTACATACTTTAACTTTTTAAAAATAAAACAGAATAAGCCATTGGGCGTAAATTTACCAAGAAATAAACAGCTTTGCATTTGTCCAGTTTCTTCCTTTTTTTTTTTAACCCAACAGGTACATTTGTGGATTTGAGACCATAATCCAAGCAAGTTTTTAATTTGCCGTATAAACTGGATTAACTAAAAAAAATTAGGTAAAAACTCTTCCTGCTCACCAGACCCACCTTTTTCATATTTTTAATCCAGTCCCTCCCTTTCTCGCAATCTTCCTGGTGATTGGCGTGCTCTCTTCTTCCTCCTATTCCCTTGCTCCTTCTAATGCATTTTTTAAAAGCAGCTCTCAATGTGATGGCTTGAGGCTTCCACTGGAAAAGGGATCGATGTAGCTGCAATTGTACTTTAGAACATTTTATTATTATTTCTCTAAGGGATTTTTTTTTTTTGTATAGACCAAAGCTAAAAAAAACCAACAAAAACAAATAAAATTTTAAACCTAAACTTGCAATGCAAATGAACTACTTTTTTGCGTTTACTTAGTAAAATTCTGTTGAATGGGAGGGAAAAAGGAAGATGCGTAGAGGGAAAGGTTGTGAAAAATGTATGTTCAAATTAGATTATACACATTTAAACTAAGGGAAAGGTGAATATTTTTCCTTGACCCAGTTTTATTGGAAGTGGTGGGCTTTGAGAAAGAACATTGTGTGGTTTGGTGAGGTCTAAGACCAAATGATTAAATGTTTGAATTGGTGTGTTCAATTTTAATTAGAGAGGCTGAAAAGTGAGAGTACACAATTTCCTAAGGCTGATCTGGACTGCAGATGGGAGAAGGAAGAAGAGAATAAAAAAGAAACTATACATTCCTGTGTCACACTGTTCAGATTTCTTTGAATTCTGTACTTTGATCTTTCAAAAACAGCTTTTATTGAAGTTGTGGTACTAAGCAGCTTTCAACAATGCATTGAAGGCGTCCAGCACGTATTTGACTGAACCTTTTGTACTGAAGACAAAGTTCAAGAGCTTCCGTCATGTGGATATACATCCGCATAGTGGAAAGGCTACCTGGCTATATGTTGCAGCAGTTAATGTTTGTTGAACATTAACTGGTATACTGATACGTTGCCAAGATGTGAAATCACAATTTACCCTTGAAGTCAGGTGTGGAAGCTGCCATGTGATTAGCTGATCCTACAGCAGGAGAGAGCTAGCTTTACACTATCATAATCCTTTCAACTTCAATTCCCATCAATAAGTACCATGAGGATGACCAATGGGAAAAGACAGTCCTTTATGGCAGGTTGCTTAACTATTTGAAATTACGACAAGTTCACAACAGGTATTTTATGGCTTGTAAAGCACTTCTAGCCATCATAAAACATCTTCTCCCCCCCCCCCCAGGGTCATGTGACTGCGTTTCAGTTGCTTGGCAACAGACTTGCCTTTACAATGGGCAAAAGTACCCATTCGGAAAAATGGGTTTGCACTTAAAACTGCATTGTTTGCTTCATGACCACAGATTCAACAACCATAGTGATTCACTTAACAACCACTGCAAAGATATAAAATCAGGTTTGATCACATAGGTACCTTGACTTATGACTGTAATGACTTATAACTGTAAATCTGGTCCATTAAATTGCAGACATAAATCGAGGACTACTTGTATAGTCTAGCTGAAGAGCACTCCTATGGGATGTGCCCAACATTTTCCACTGTTTTAATCCCTAAAGTAGTGGGAGGGTAGCTATACCTCCAAGCCCACATGTATTCTTTTTGCAGCCCTCAGACCTCCTGATCATAAATGCTCAAAACAACAGCATAATTTCCTGTTATTTAAGTGGGAAACAAAAACTGCAGTAGAGATATATTACAGATAAAACTTCTCCGAAAGCCCAGTCTAATCTCATGTCATAGGCCTTAGCCATTCCGTAACTTTTATCCCCCCACCCCACCCCCATTTAAGAGACACCCTTGTTATCAAATGGTTTCTGCCTGTTCTATGCTGCAGGAGCATGTGACTGTAATCTCTACACATCTGTACACCAGAATCCTGCATTGATTCAGGTGTGTCACCTGTAAACGCTACAAAATATATATCAGAGATGAAAATGAAATTATGTGGATAAAGTTCTTCTGTGTAGCTTCCTTTGCAATTTATCTGTTCTCCATAAACAACCTGTCCTGTCCTATACTTCTAAAATCTGTTTCACGACTTTTACTTTGGTTCCTGACACTAAGCAAGTTATTCTTAACATTCCCTGTTGAGCAGACATCTTTCTCCCAATGACAGTGAAAACATCGAGAGTAGAGAAAATATTAGCAAGTTTGTGACAAGTGCTAGACTTGTATGTTAAAAATCCCAGTGAATGTGCATTGGATAGGAGTCATAGTATATAAACGCAATCTTCTCCTGGGTTAATTGGGTTTGTTGCAGAAGCACTGCAACATCAGTTCCCTACAGCACATTGATTATTTAAAGCAAACTTTTCTAACATTTCCAGGTATTTGGGACTGAAATTCATAACCTCCATTATCAAATATGGTGGCTGAAAATTCTGATTTTTTTTCTAGCCCTCCCTCCTATATGGTCTATGTAAGTTATGGAATTTCTATGGTGAAACAGCTATTATCACCTAATGATACTTGTAACTTTCTCTGATGTGATGAGAAAGCAACCTCTTTTTTCCCCCTCTAGATTCTTTGCCTTTCTCTACATTTAGCTCAACTCTCAGTGTTACATAGGCCAAAAGGTTCTGTAATTTTTTCTAGGAAAGAGAAAGTATCAAACATCAACATAAGCAGAGTTTCAGTGTTGATACTGTACTTTTAAATGACCTGGTTCTCTTGGAATAAAGTGTAGGGAAGTAGACCTCTATACTTGTCCCCAGAGATTCATTCTTTGGGTTTACTGGAGCAAATTGTATTTTTAATACCATCCCGCGAGCCACTAATCTTTCTAGAATGACAAATGAAAGGAATCAGGATCAAAGGGATCCAGGAAGCAAAGTTGCTTCTGTATAATCATTGCCATCCAATGTCAAGCCACTTACTCTCTCCTGCCAGCTTACTGGTGTGAATTAAATTTGATTTTCCAGAATTAGATATGGGATAATCAAAGAGTAGGAGGAGAATGGCAAGATAGATAACAGAGTAAAGGGAAGATTATAAGAATTTCAGGGTTTTCCTTTCCAGCTACGGAAAAGCTACTTAAAAGAGATCATAATGCTGACTGGAATCTTTTCTTAATTTCTATCCATCATGCTCAACAAGTTGCAACTTTAAAGAAAACAAGAAGAAGCAACATAGTAGATCTGAAAGCAATTTTTTTCTCAAGTTATTTTGTCTACCAAAGAATAATGCTGACATTCTGGCTGCAGAATTATTAAAACCAATTTTAGTTTTGATGTAACAGTTAGCTTCTTTTCTACTTTTATGACTGCCTGGAAAGATAAATGAGCAAATTATAATTGTCAGATTGCTAGATAAGATTTTGGAGAAGGGAATACTTTTGTGTTATTCTTGGCTTCTGTTTGAATATATAAAATCCACCCAGTGATTGTATACAGAGACAGTTACAGAATAATAACCCTAAATCTCAATTACATGACAGTATTATTACATTAAAGTTAACTGGTTTGTGACTAACTTAACTACTGAAAACCCACCATTGAGATATTTGATAGCAAACGGAAGACTGATAGGCAACGTTTTGTATCCCAATATCTGCATACAAAAACAAATAATTAAATCTCCCTCTTCCGTACCACCAATAACAGAAGCTAATATGAGAAATTTGAACAATCTAGAACATTCTACCTATGGAAATAACCCACAAATCTGTAAAACTGGGAAATTGCAAATGTTAGTTTTACAATTATGTTACATTTAATATGAACAGGAAAGGTGGGATATATGAATTAAGATTCTTGCAATGGTAAAAATGATTTGGGAATATAATTTTAATTGTGTTGATTTGAGTATCATAGTATTCCATCTTCAGTGTATAGTGGGTAATTTAACACTAAGAATTTTTTTTTATGTAATGGAACTTTTTCATAGTTCAACACCTCTATTTTATTTAATTGTTTTCAGATGTGTTAGATGACATATCCTATAATTTTGTAATAGTGAATTTATTTTAGGTATGGCTAGCTGGGGTAAATTGTCCTTTCAAAGCCTTTGGGTTAACTGGTTAGAAGATATTAAAGCTAGTACAATTGAAAACTTTTGTTCATTAAATCAAGAGATTTCTTACACTTTAAAGGAAATATTTTGCCTGTACAGTCTTATTTGAAAAACCAGTTTTGTTTTACAAGTGCAGGCAAAAAAATTCCTACATACATGATGTTGATCAATAACCTAGGTTGAATATATGAACTGACTACTGAACAGCATTGTATCTATAATTGTTGAAAAGTTTTGTTTATTGTGACTATCTCTTGATGAAGTATCTATTAGTGAAATTCATGTTCATGCATCATTGCCATCATCTGAAGAAGGTGCAAATGCAAATGAAATGTGTGCTAGCACTATAATTTGTGAAAGAACATGCTACAGTAATTTTGCTATGAGCTTTGGCTCATCAAGAGAGGGTATCTCCGTCAGTTCTTCGCAATACTCCAAAGAATTTCTCAGCCGTGGTCATTTTAAAATATTTGGATTTCAACTCCCAGAAATCCTCAACCAGTGTACTGACTGTTGAAATCTGGGAATTGAAGTCCACTCATCATAGCGAGGCTAAGGTCGAGAAACATTGCCACTGACGTCCATTGGAGCTGATAATCTACCCTCTGCATCCTGCTCCCTGTTACGGAGATACGGCCTCATCTATTAATTCTTCACCATTGTCTGAAGTCCCCATTGTGGCATAGCTTTGCTGTAATTGGCTGCCTATAACTTGATTATTGAGACGTTTGCATCGCAAAACCAAGGCGTTGTGTTGAGCAAGAGGGCATTATGCCAAGTTCCCCCATAAGCCTCAGATTAGTCCTGGTTTCATCAGCAGCTGCATGAAACAATTGGGACATAACATATTTTTTACAAATTGTAATATTCCTGTGACATAATGTATTCCATAAACATGACAGATCAGCAAGATTGCACAGACCTATTTGTTGACTTTCCCACTGCTGTCCTGACAGCAGTAATTTATAGCTTTATCCAGAACTGTCCTGTGCGTGCATCAGTATGTTTCTCTGCCTCTTGTTCTAACTTGACTTGCCAATTATTACCTTCATGTTCTCACCTGAGCAACAGGTCTTGTCAGTTTCATTTAATCAGGTGACAGGAAGAAAAAGAATTATTTCTGACGCCATCAGCAATATGTTATCTTGGCTGAATCAAGATGCTTCCAGTTTCTGTGCAAAATATGTTGAAAAGGGCAGGTCTAACATTCCTGGAACTGGCTCAGCCATCTTGCTGTTTCTATTTCTGTTCCTATGGACAGACTGGAAATTAAATGGAAGAATCCTTTGAGCTATGTAATCATTTTCCACTTATTCACATGTGTTGTTCCTATAATTTATGAATATCTCTGTTTGCAAATACCATCTATAACCTAACTATTTGCATTATTTTTCCTCCTTAGGTGAAACTGAAATATAACTTCCATTTTACCTTTTTATAAGCATATCTTTTGTTTTAGTTTTTTACCCTTTTTTAATTAACTGTCACTGGTCTATAAAACAGTCACTGTATATTTAAGCCTGATTCAGCTATTATGTAAAATTTGGCATGTGAAGCATAACTATCCATCACTTCAAAGCATTGTATAAACTTGTTGAGATAATACAGTCACCTCATGGGGGGAATCTGAGTTTCCATCTCTGGATTAGGAAACAGTTGAAACAGCTCCATTATTTCAGAATTTTATCTGACTGTGGTATGAATTGTAATAGATAAACAGATAACTTCTTACTTATGCTGCAACTTATTGTTTCAATGATGTTCTATAATGTTCCAGTTATGTTTGTTTTACTAATAGAATAGATATTTGATTCAATGTACTCATTTGATCTGAGATATGTTCCAATAAGTGTGATATTTTTACTATCTGGTAGGTGAGCCTTTCTCAACCTGGTGCCCTTGGTATATGTGGGATGTCAAATCTCATAATCATTAACACAGGCCCCATCCTTGGTGTTTGGGAATGATGGGAATTGCAGTCCAACCCCTCTGGTGAGTACCAAGATGGGAAGGCTTCTGTAAGTCCTGACACATGAAATTATTGTTTTGGTTTTTTTTTTACTTGAGAAGTCTTAGTATTGGATTCACCACTAGTTGACGCTGATAGTGTAGAGGTACGGACAGTCCTCAAGTTATGACTATTCATTTAACAACCATTGTAACTTGAAGTTACAAGGATGTTGAAAAAAGTGACCTACAATTGTCCTTGCATACGGCTGTTGCAGCATCCCTATGGTCATGTGATCAAAATTTGGTCGCTTAGCAACCCACATGCACTTATGACAGATGCAGTGTCCCAGGATCATGGGATCACCATTTGTGACCTTCCAGGGAGACTTCTGAAAAGCAAAGTCAATGGTCAGATTTGCGTAATAATCACAGCAAAAAAAGTTGTAAAATTGGGTGTGACTCACTTAACACTGCTTAGCAACAGAGGTTCTAGTGCTAATTATGGTTGTAAGTTGAGGACTATCTGTAAATTGGTTTTTGAGATATAATCTTGTAATGGATGCTCTTAACAAATTCCTTGAGAAAGGCAACAAAAGGACGCATTTTCTCTGAAATATTGGTTCATGCATAGCATGCTGTTGCCACATAGTGGCTGTTTTGAAATATAACAATTAAAATATATCAAATTCTGGAGTCTGAGCTTGGAAGATTTTGAAAAGGATTTAAGCAGCATTGCATCGGGTGAGCAACTGAGTTCCAGCCCATTTAGCCATTGTAAGATAAATTGGAGGAAAGTGTATAGGAGCACAGCTTATTCGGACCCATTTGGGATCTAAGTGACTTATATCACAAAGAATGTAATTAATTAATGAGTAAGAGTCCTACACAAAACTCTTTCCATAACCAATCTCTCCAAAGGATTTTCAAGCCAGAAATGATGATGATCAATCAATTGTTGTCTTTCCTGGTGACCTATGGAAGATGAGAAGAAGCAGAGAGTACCATAAACTCATTCAACTGTCCAATAAGAGAAGGCAGAAATTGGCATTCAGTTACTGCCTTCTGCTTATGTCTTAGCAGCTTCTGGAAAAACATCCTCTTTGCCCATGTCGCCACTCAGAAAGAAATAAAAATAAGTTCTTCTTGCTTCTGGTAAATATGACATTCACTTTGCAAATTTATGAACTCTCTGGTCATCAAGGCTTCACATTTCTTGCCAATAAATTCTCATTGAAAGCTGTGATGATGGCAGGACACTACAGTATTGCAACTGGAAACTTTTTCAGCAGCTTCAGCATACCTCCATTATCTGTGCTTGGAAAGATGCAGAGAGAAATGACTCACTTAAGACCAAAGGCCAAGAGACGGGATGAAGCAAAATTTTGCATAGACTGCTTATATAAGCAAGGAAAATCAAGCCAATTTCTTACCAAATTGTGAAATTTGCTACAAGAATATGACTGGATTTGTTGCTAAGGCATTTATAAAACCTATTGAAGAACTCCATGGAAGAAGCAGGAGCACCCCAAAATGAGAAAACAGTGCATATCACTCAGCAGAACCCAGCAGCATCATGGATTTAAAAGTATGGCTTGTCAATGCCAAAAGCTGTGCTATTACTAAACCAAAAGAACCCTTCTTAAATGCCAAGGGGGAACAATGTGGGAGTGCAGCAGTTCAGTAACAGTGCTGGATTAGCAGAAATGTATGAATAGAAGGCCCTAAGGTGGCCTCCAACCCATTTTAATTTTGGCCTGTATTATTTTTTGTAATTAATGCTCTAGCAATAAGCAAGAAGTCTGAAATTTGATTCCAGTCAGAATGGAATAGTGAGAAAGTGTGGGATTCAGCTGAATACTCAGCAATGTTCATCTTTCTTTACTAATTTTCTATTTTGGTTCTGTTTCAGCAACACATTTTGTTTTAACTTGGATACTAGCTTAGGCAAAAATGTATCTTAAGTATGAGCTAGCTGTAGCTGCCAAAAAAGCTAATGCAGTCCAGGTTGCATAGAGGAATAGTTTCAGGATCATATGAAGTGATAGCACCACTTTATACTGCACTGGTAAGACCACACTTTAAATACTTCATCCAATTTGGGTCACCAAGATATGAAAAGATGTTAAGAATCTAGAAAGAGTGCAGAGAAGAGCAGAAAAATGATCTAGAGGTTAAACCACATGATGAACGATTGCGGGAACTAGGTATGTGCAGTCTAATAAAGAGAAGGACTAGGCCCTAGTCACTAGGGTGAAACAAAACTAGTGTTCAGTATTTGTGTGGCTGACACAGAAGAAGGGCTCAACCTGTTTTCCAAAGCACCTTACTGCAGGACAAGAAGAAACAGGTGGAAGATCATTAAACGGAGATCCAGTCTAGAAGTAAGGATAAATTTCCTGATAGTAAGGACAATTAATCAGTATAATGGCTTACCTTCAAATGTTAGGGGTGCTCCATTACTGGAGGTTTTCAAGAAGAGGCTGGACAGAAATTTGTCTGGAATGGCATAGGATCTCCTATTGAGCAAGGGGTTGGGCTAATAGACCTCTAAGGTCTCTTCCAACCCTATTATTCTATGTTCTATATCTAGTTCTGTGTAAAAAAATATTAGCTCCTATGGAATTTTCTAAGTTTTGAATTATTTTGGTACTGAATATTATAAGAATAGTCACTGTATTTTTGTAAACAGAAAATGGGGGAGCCCTTGTTTGTTATTTTTTGGTCTTCTGAAAAATGAATAATTATAATTAGTGCTGCTACATTTAGAATACTCTTCATTTCTGATTACCCTTCACAAAAATGCATCTAATTCAAATATCAAGGCAAATTGAAATGGCATCAATTTAGAAATTGACAATTCTTTTATCAATGAAACTTCCTTCCAATTTAAAAATAATTGAATAGGGGGTAGGATAGGTAGGATGCATGAGCCCTTCTTAACTGTCTACTTAAAAGCTGCCTAGCTAATTCTAAAGATGCGAAAATGAAGAGAGAAAGCAGAGGGTTCTGCCTTTCAATGCAGAACATCATTTTCTAATGACAACAACCATCATTATTTTAAATTTGCATATGAAAATTTGAAATCCCCTGTAAATTTGCACTTTCTGTTTTCCTTTTTCTCAGTCATGTGCAAGTGGCTGCACTACAGGTAAATAGGTCACATGACCTGGCAGTTTAATGGATGGTTCCTACTTAGAAGATGGTATATATCAGGGCTGTCAAACTCCTGGCCCATGGGCTTGATGCATTACGCACTGGCAATGCCCACGCCCGGTTTAGCAAAAGGGGGAAAAGTCCCGATACGTCACATGATGCCGTGACGCCGCAAGTTTGACACCCCTGGTATATATGAAATTTGATCTTGAGGTCAAGAGAATGGAGACAAGTAGAATTAGTGTTAGGTTATAATTCAAAAAGGTTAAACTGGTAACTGGAATGGTGAAATTGAAGCTCTGTCCATTTTATAAACGTGATTCACATACAAAGAGAGATCTGTTTGCATCATTACTGTTGCCACCTTGAAATTTTTGACTACAGCCTGCAGATATTTCCAATCACTTTTTGTTCACCATCTTGAGTTATTTGTTAAAAAAATGTGTGATATAAATAATTCCTAACATAGAAATTATGCAAAAAAGAGGTGCTTCAATTATGCCACTGGCCAGTTTGATTTTGGTTTAATGTTTTTATCCCTTTTCTAAGAATGCCAAGAAATCAAACTGGCTCTCCAGAACTTACTGCAAAAACTTGACAGGATGATAGAGCCAAGCCATTCTTTAAGTGTTCTAGTTCTTGATTAATATTTATTTTGGGGTACCCCCTCAGTTTGGGATGAGTTGTGCTATTTTTTCTTCCAGACCCCCACCTGTATGAACCTTACCCACTGCTACATTCAAACCACCAAACAGAAAACCAAATGTTATGGCCAGCCACTTAAAGGTTGTCCGTCTTTTTTTATTTTAACTAATTGCAGACTGTGTACCATTTTTCAAAGTTAATAGCCTACACAAAGTCACTTACAGTTATATGAGCAATTGTAAGTAAAAGCACAACAAACATTACTTGAAAATAACAGGTATCTAGGATCCTTCTCTTGGGGCAGCTGGTAAAAAATGGTTGGCTGTGGGAACCAAGGATGGTTAATGGTGGTGATGGCTAATGGATTTTTCTATCTTCACTGTTCCTCTTTCTAAAGTTAGGGGAGAAAGATTGACCACTTAAGTCTCTACCTTTTGAGGTAAGGTTCAGTTTGTCCAGAGGAAATAAGGATTGCAATTTAAATGGACTATATTTCTAAAAGATAAATCCATTGTCTTTGCTTTTTTTTTTTAATAAAAGGACCTCCCTCATTTTTCTTGAGAAAACTTCAGTGTTCACTAGGATCCACATGAAACTCTTACAGTAAAATATTCAGTGTCAATATTTTGCAAAAAAGAAAAAAGAAGGAAAAGAGCGCAACATACATTTTCACAGAAGCCATTATACTTTTCTGTGAACCGGTTAGCAAACTTGAACACCAAATTAAAAACAAAATAAAACAAAATTTCTTACTGATTCAAAACCAAAATAGTTAGGAAAGAAAAACAAGCAGATCTGAGTACCCACTAAATCCCAAACTTTGTAACAGGTGGAATCTAATTTCAGATCTCCCTTTATGATGTCCATGACTAAGACAAAAAACAATACAGATCCAAATTGAAATGCGCCGGATGTCAACTTAAGGCTGTTTGTCCGCAAATAGTTGTGTTGATTCAGCACTGTCACTGACTTGTGTGCTCACATTATTCTCCTTTGTCATCTTGCAATAGGATTGTTGTAATTCTTGCAAATTTCAGCTGCACTTAATAGCATTAAAACTTCATCCGCAACAGCTTATGTGTTTGATGGACTGTCTCACCACTGTCATGTTGTATTACCCTTCTTGAGTTTTCAGAGATTATTCTTTTAATTACACGCCTACAATATGGACATTAGAATATAAATGTATTTGTGCCCTTCCTGTGACCAAAACACTGATATTGCAACATTGGAAAGATAAATGTAATGATTCCTTGTATTCAATGGATTGAAGACCTGGTTACATTTGCAATCTATGAGTAGTTTGTCTGTAGATGTAGAACTTTGCATAGCCAAGTGTAATGAAAGATGGAACTCAGTTTTACAAACTGGAGTAGGTTAAAGATGAATGATAGTTATATAAATGTATTGGAAATCAATATATGTGCGCTTGAGTATTTACATTAGATAAGTATCTATAGAATTGTAACTTATACTGCAATGATATACTTTGTTTTTTCTGTTGGTATTTTTCTTTTTCACTTCTAAAAAAGTACTTTTTATGCAGGAGGTTTTTTTTTTGAGAATCTATCTCCATTATAATTATAACTTTCTTTTTTGTTATTTTAAAAGAAATAATAAATATTAAATCACTGCTATAAGAAGTGTGCTGGCTGCTGGTGTTTTTCTGATGGAATACTTGATGCTTGTCAAGCCCTATATAACTTAATGCTTGGTACATTATCTGCTTGAGTAGAGTGACCAGAGAATGTCTGTGGGAGGTTCCCCTGCTTTTGAAACAGTTTCCCATCTAGAAACAAAGATAGCCTTATTCCAAAGGATAGTGAAACCTGGATCTCTTAAAAGGTTTTTCTGGAGGTACTGTATGCAACAACCAACACTAGAATGATCCAGTTCTATGATGACTTTGTATCATTATTGTATTGTTTATATCACACTTCGTTACTGTGTCTGCATTTTGTCCAAAGTCCTTCAGGATTAGTTTGTAAGATTGAAAAATCTTATAAATGACAAAAAGGGTTTCTTTAAACGTTATACCATAGTTTGTTTGTAATCATCGTGTGCTGAACAAGCTATATTGACCAGATACATATAATATCAAAGTCATACGCCTCCATATATAAATTAATGCAGTTTTCAAACATATGTAAAGTTAGTTGCCTTGGAAAGCCAGACCATCTCTACTTGCCTGGACATTTGCAGTACAATTTTACTTTATCTATTTGTAAAATTTATTAGCTCCCCATCTTAGCACATGGTAACTCTGGGCGGCTTACAATATTAAAAGATAAAACGGTACAAAATCTAATGATATAAATGCAATGCTATAAAAATCAACCTAGCTAAAATGATGGGTAGGGAGGGAATATGATGAGAAGGGGAATTGGTGCAATCTGTTGTTAATCTATCAACCACCCAGCCCCATTGAAAACCATTGGAGCTCCAAGTCAACTGGCTGATCCAGATCTTTAAGCTCTTATAGAAGGTAAGAGGGGTTGGAGCCAGGGGTGGGTTCTACTTATCTTTATTACGGGTTTGCAGCGGGGCCACACATGTGCAAGAAGCAGAAGTCATTTTGATGACATCAGAGTCAGTGGGTGGAGCCTCCTGCCGGTTTTACTACTGGTTCTATAGAACCGGTGTGAACCGGGGGCAACCCACCACTGGTTGGAGCCATCTTTGCTTGGGTAGGGTGTTCCAAAGAGCAGCTTCAACTGCAGAGAAAGGTCTTCTCCTGGACCTCATTAGTTTGAATATCCTGTCCGAAGGAGCCCATGGCATGCGTCCTCTGCTGGCCCAGCTGGGGCAGGCCAATTCCAGTGGGATGAGATGGTCTCTCAAATAACTTTAAAGCCATGAAGGGCTTTAAAGGTGATTACCAGCACCGTGAATTGCACCCAGAAGTAAACTGATAGCCAGGGCAGTTCGTGGAGCAGTGGGGTTACATGGGCCATACTTGGGGGCCCCAAAACTGCCTACTCCACTGCACTCTGCAGCAGCTGTAGCTTCTGAATGCTCTTCAAGAATCAAAGATTTCCAGAAGTGTATCTCTCAATCCATCTGCAACAGAGGTGGGTTTCAGCAGGTTCTGACCAGTTCTGGAGAACCAGTAGCAGAAATTTTGAGTAGTTCGGCGAACCGGCAGTAAAAATTCTCACTGGCCCCATCCCCATCTATTCTCTGCTTCCCGAATCCCAGCTGATCAGGAGGAAATGGAGATTTTGCAGTAACCTTTCCATGGAGTGGGGAGGGAATGGTGATTTTACAATATCCTTCCCCTGCCATGCCCACCAAGCCATGTCACGCCCACCAAGCCACATCCACAGAACTGGTAGTAAAAAAAATTGAAACCCATCACTGATCTGCAACCATTGGCTATTATGACAAACACTTGGAAGATGATTTAAGAGTTCACTAATCTTCAATAAATCTAGCATACCAATGTGTGTACTCTGAAATGGGAAGATTCCCTTTAGTTAAGACACAGAATGGTAGAAATCATGTCTAAATAAAGAGACGTGGAAGAATATTTCAGAATAATCTGAAATATTCTGGGTCCAGAATATCTGGCACAACCTAGTCTGACTTCTCCTAATTTCTGATGAACTCCTGTTGTAATTTATAAAGCTGCATGCATGGGTTATCAATACATCAATAGCAATAGCAATAGCACTTAGACTTATATACCGCTTTACAGTGCTTTACAGCCCTCACTAAATGGTTTACAGAGTCAGCATATTGCCCCCAACAATTTGGGTCCTCATTTTACTGACCCCAGAAGGATGGAAGGCTGAGTCAACCTTGGGCCTGGTGAGATATGAACTGCCAAATTGCAGGCAGCTAGCAGTCAGCAGAAATAGAATGCAGAACTGCACTCTAATCACTGCGCCACCATGGCTCATATACCATATATAGATTGGATAATATTCAAAATATTGAAAGCAAATTTCAAGTCTGAGCGTAGCAATAGTAATAACAATAATAAAGAGACTATCCAATCCATACGCACTCAAAATACATAGTGATTTACAATGATCTCAGGATATTATAGAATATTCCTTAAATTTAAAATGTGTGGAAACTGAAAAAGAGGCACGGCAGAAAATATTTTAAAATAATACAACAAAAGAAGAGCTACAAACTTCGGGAACTTTTTAGTGCTAAATGTGTCCTGATTCATACAAGCCATAGAAGAGATGTAAGGAAAAAAAGTAGTAAGAAAATACCAGCGAAAAAGCTGGAGGGAAATTGGACTACAATTCCCAGCTGGCAGTGCGGCCAGGCTCCGCCTTTGCACCTGCTGGAGGAGAGGCTTTGTCTAGGAAACATAAGGAACTAAAGAGGAGGAAAAGTTTCTCAGTGTTTCTTCTGGGGTGCATGTGCCGATCGGTCTTAGAAGGGCGAAAAAAAACCCTGAGAACAAGAAAAGTTCAGGTAAACAGATTTGGCTGCAGTTGTATAAATGGCAAAACAAGTAACTTGAGAATTCTGCTGGGAGGCGGGGTCGGGGCGGGATGCTTTTTAAAAGCGGGGAAGAGCACATTGCACATTCACATTTTGTGGAATTCGTGCGATCTGGAGTCCCTTTCATATCGCCTTTTGCATTTTAAGTAAGACTCTCTCCCTTAGGTAGCTTTCAAGGGGGACAGAAACGGTGAAAGCTTTTTTTAATTGCAGCTCCGTCGCAAACCATAAGATTTCTGCTTTTAGGGCTGCCAAAGACACGGGAAATTATTTTCGGGGGAGAAAGTGTGGCGGCTTCTTTTCTTATTTGGTATGGCTTTAGGACTCGGTAATGGATATTCCTTCAACTTCACCAATTTTTCTTTGCAGAAGATGAGAAGGCTGGGTGGGAGACGGAATATATAAACTTGAAAGGTTCAGCAGCGATTTGGCTACCAAGCCTAAAGATGAGATTCATCCTTCTCTTCCCCGTCTCCCAGCGCCTCGGATTAGCCTACCTACTTCTCCCTCTTGTTCCGCGGAGAAATGGGCGCCAATAAAAACAGGAATGGATGAGTTCCCCCTTCCCTGCAAACTAAAATGCTGCTTTGGTTTTCATCTGTCTGATTCTGCTTTTGCAAGAAGTTCAAGAAAGTGCTAGCCCTGCTTTGCATTCACTGTTTAGCTAAAAGTTAAATTAGCCAGGGCATAGTTAATAGCTTTTCATGGTTCATTAGCGACATTCATAATCAAATCCTCTGAGAAATATAGGCAGGCTTGCATGCCATGGGATGTTTCTCCAATGGTGGTACAGGAGGGGTAAGTCAACATTTGGAGGATTTCGATGGTTTCTGTCTGCCTTAGCCAGCAACAGCTATTTCCCACCACCTGAATCTGTGCTATTTGAGTGAAACTAGAAAAGCATGCCTAGAGTAGCATTTAATGAATCGCACAAAATGGTCATATCATTTGAATTTGCCAAGCTGTATTCAAAGTGATTTTTCTAAGGAAAGTTGTTTCCAATTCAACAAATAAGGAATGCAAAATTTTAAACATACATTTTTATATGTATCTTAATAGATTTTTACACTAAATATAAAAAACCCCTCATAGTGTAAACATATGGTTAATAAAAATCACAAAGTGGTTATAAAAAGCAAAATGTAAAAAAAAAATCCATAGATTAAAATATTCCAATTTCCCATTCTGTTTTAGCACTGCTGGGACCAGGTTCATGTAATTCTATTACATCAATTTTCTCTGATGTTTTAAAGTCTGTACTGTTTTCCTCTGATTAAATCTTCCTTTTCTCCACTTTGTAAGCACAAAGATTAGCAGCATTTTAAATGCTAGCTGTACCTTCGCAGCCACTAGTCTCAGTTGCACATGTGCTACCTTGCTGCATTAGTTGTATTTTGGATTGCATTAATCACAACCTGGAATCAATTTTCAGTGTGCATTAAATCAAATATTGTATTATTCGAAGTTGGACCAATTGTGACCTACCTGTAGTAAACCCCAAATCATTATTGTGAGCTGCCCAGAGTTGTTTAAGATGGCCAGTTATATAAATAACTTATATATTTAGCACATGCAGTTCATCCAGAATAGTCTGGATTCTGCCGGACATGTGTGATGTTGCTGAAACATATTTGGAGTCCTGAGACTTTCTGCTTTGTTTCTAGCCACTGGGGATGGCAGAGAATTGCATTACTGAAGTTTCCTATAGAAGAACCAACAGAAATTTGTGTTGTGTTTTCAGGATTAACAAAATTATAATGAGATACATTTTGCAGATGAAGGTCCACTTGATCAGATAGATAGAGAGGTACAGTAGTAATCTTGTTTGTACAAACTCAGAATCATAGAACTTCAACAGACATGATGGGCTTTCAATGCACTATACAATCCATTGCCCTATTTTTCATCTTTGTTAGTAACTGGGTAGACTTATTTTCTCACCCATCCCTTACCCCATTTTTTTGACCTGAATTTTGCTCTGGGTGTGGAAAACTTGCTAATGAGCAATAGATTACTGAAGTTGGCACTGAGACACAGTAAATTTGATTAAGATTAACAAGACAGGCACGTACTGAGACATCCTTAGGCTTAGTATCTTCAGCAAAAGTTAAATTTTGATTTCAGAAGAAAAGTCATCAATCTGGGTTCCTCCATGAGTGTTGAACCCTTAACTCCTATCAACCCCCAGGCCTTCATGGCTAATGGGAATGGACAGTGGGAAATGGAGTCAGAAATATATGCCTGTAAGTCTGCAAGAGTTGAAAAGCCATAACAGCTATTTCAGTTGCTTCAATAGAATTATGATCTGAAATCTTATATTAGCACGTCCCTCAGAGTATGGAGTGCTGATTGATTAAAAATTCCTTCACAATTCTGGTAACCTTTTGTGTTTAGAGTGACCAGGTGAATTGAAAAAATAAGATAGATTAAATAGTTAAAAATATCATCAACTTCATCATTTTAGCCATTGTCTATCCAGTGCAGGATGAAGACCTCTTCTGCATGTTTCCAACCAATTCGGTCCTGAGCTTTCTTTTGCCAATTGGGCCTGTAGTACTTGCTGAAATTAAAAATATAAATGTAAACTAAAACCACAGAAGAGCACCTTTAAGGTCTTACATGCAAATATAGCCATTTCACGGACTTCCTATTTTCATTGGATCCCCAAGCCTTCTAATATATATATTACATGTTATGTGACATGTAACATGTTTATAGCATAAAGTCTATAATACATACTATTACTTGGAGGGTGCTGATGTGAAGACTTAGAAGCTCCTCAAAATGGATGGAGGTTTCCACCCAAAGCCTAACACCCAGAGACTGTATAGCAGATGGAGAGGATGGGTGGGTGGATAGATGGCTATGGAGATTCTGTGGAATCATAGAGGTCCTGGTTGTCCCAAAGATGATTTTCCAAAAAGCAACTGGACTTTACTTTTCTTTATTCAACTCTCTGAAGAATTGAAGAAGCTTCTTGGATGAGAAGCAAAATGCTTTCAAAGAAAAAGCAAGAAAGTTCAGTTGCCTTTCGCAAAAGCACCTGTAGATGGATATGACGAGTGCCAAAGATCTTGTCCTGGACAAAACTCATAGTTTCCTGGAGTACATAAGTAAGATTTATTTGTTTGTTTGTTTGTTTGTTTGTTTGTTTATTCATTCATTCATTCATTCATTCATTCATTCATTTATTCATTCATTCATTTATATTTATATGCCGCCCTTCTCCCAAGGGACTCAGGGCGGCGAACACAAGTTAAAAACATACAATAATGAAGGAAAATTCTAGTTAAAACCAATTAAAATCAGAATAATTAAATAATAAAACCCGAGAATCAAAATCAGCCCATTTGTGGGAATAGCCAGGTCTTTAGGCCTCGACGGAAGGAGCGGAGATCAGACGCTGTCCAGAGCTCGGTGGGTAACTCATTCCAGAGGGTAGGAACGCTCACGGAGAATGCTCTACCCCTGGACGTCGCCTGCCGACATTGTCTGGTCGACGGTACCCTGAGGAGGGCAGCCCTGTGAGAGTGGACAGGACAGTGGGAGGCAGGCAGGAGATGGTCCTGCAAGTACCCCAGATCTAAGCCATATAGGCTTTGTAGGTGAGTACCAGCACCTTGAAGCGGAACTGGAGGACCACCGGTAACCAGTGTAGCTCACGCAGGAGAGGTGTTACACGGGAGTAATGGGGCGCTCCTGTAACAACCCGTGCGGCCGCATTCTGGACCAACTGGAACCTCCGGGTGCACCTCAAGGGCAGCACCATGTAGAGGGAGTTGCAGTAATCCAAGCGAGATGGCATTCAAAGACGAGTTGCTGAGAGGCGTCAGCAGACATGGGAGGAAAATCAAGTGGAGTAAATGCAGGACAGGACCCTGAATGGGATGTACCATCAACAGATAGTTGGGGTGGCTGACATTGGGAAATCCTATTAGTGGCTGGCAGAGCTGGACTAAAACATCACTGAGGCACTGAACATAGCAGCACAAGAATGGACACTAAGCACCAGATCCA
>JANHZT010011020.1:192575-212160 GCA_032468215.1 Stegonotus admiraltiensis | reverse complement strand
AGGGAGAGAGAGAGAGGGGGATATTTTCCCTGGTGTTTTCAGGCTTCAAAAAGCTGACTTAGTGAACAAGGCAATGTGAAGAACATGTTGACATTGCTGTAGATTTTTCAGGCCTCTCCAGTTGAATAATTTAGCAGTAGAATTAATGTACTACATCATGTGAGATGTACAAGTAATATTAGTCTCATTAACATGGTTTTCCATTATTCTGGCAATAATGTTTCAGTATTATTCATTTTTATCAAACATTCAAGAAATAATCAAGAACAATGGAGTCTAAATATTCATAGGACAATTCCTTATTTGCAATTTTTTGCTCAGATTTTGAAATTTTAGATGCCACAAAGGTTGATGGCTACTCTATTTTTTTTATAATTTTCTTATCCACAAAAATGTTGACGTTACTCTGAAGTGAAGTGACCCATTCCAGTTCACTGATTCCCAGAATGTCAATGATCAGTTTTGACATTTCTGTTCTGACAACATCAAATTTGCCTTGGCTCAAAATTCTGACATTCTGGGTACCAATGGTATCCCTATCTTTGCAGCATCAAACACTCTTTCAGTTTTAACTCAACCACATCATAAACATCGCTACCCCTTTTAGATCATTGATCTTCCCTAGTAGCTCATTGCATACCTTCTTATTTGCAAGGTTCATATTTCAGCATCATGGACATTATCCTTATTGTAAATTTTGTTTCCTTGGCTGAATGTTAGCGTGGGTTCTTCTTTTTTTCCTCCAGTGAATCATATTTAGTCTAACCATATTTTATGATTTGCCTATCCTATGTGACACTTCCAGGAGTATATGCTCCCAATGATTTAGCTCATAGTATCATTGGTATATGTGAGTCCCAAGGTGACCACAAGGTGACAGTTCATAAAGGGAATTATAAGCAGATATTTGGTATTTTGAATAGGAAGCTACAATAATCCTAATCATGATTGCTTAAAATTTCAAGCAAAACAATTCCTTCTTTCAAAATGTGTATCTATATCTCTCCTAACTTCAGTCATTCTAACCCAGGGGTGTCAAACTCGATTTCATTGAGGGCCACATCAGGGTTGTGTTTGACCTTGGGGGAGGGGAGCATGGCCAGCTCGACATCACTTGTGTTGGGGGCACCTGTGGTGGACCAGGTGGGGCTAGGGTGATCCATTGTCCTCCCAGGCTCCGTTTTCAGCTGTGACGGCCTCCAAAGCTCCATTTTTGCAGGCTGGTTCTTCACTGTTTCCAGACTGGCCCTGTGTGCCAGATCTAAGCACCCCACAGGAAAGATCCAGCCTGTGAGCCTTTAGTTTAACACTTCTGTTCTAACCCATATCTTCAAACCATCCATCTAGAAATTATTTATTTTTATTGATTTCATCTAATATATATCCTTGTCACCCTCTGATTTTCTTTTTCTCACATTCTACATTCCAGCGGTCCCCAGCCTTTCTGGCTCCACAGACTGGCAGCAGTGGTGGCAGTGGTGGGATGGAATGAGATGGTTTCACACATGCAACCTAATCCATGCTCATCCATTATTCGCATGGCCCAGTTCTCAACCCGATACTGCCGCAGCCCAATACTGGTCTGCAACCCAGGGGTTGAGAACCCCCTGCTATATACAGAATGCAGTCAATATTCTGAACGGACAATTCTGATTTTGTAAGAAGGTAAATTAAAAGTACATTATTTTATTTAGTTTGTTTTTTGTTTTGTTTTGTTTTGTTTGTTTGTTTTTTTACTCAGAAGTTGGGCTATTAAGTGGAGGAATAGCACAAGAAAGGGCTAATTTAGCCCTTCCTATCTAGAAGTCTTCTCCTCCCTCATGTTTTTCTGCTCTTGCTTGGTTTCAGATATACCTATGGAGAAAATGTCCAATATATTGTGGAAGATGTTCTTCATCAGAGGTGATACCCATTATTCCATCCAAGATTGCTTTATCTTCATCTATGATTTTAATTACAATAGCATGGAATTCATCTCTGAAAATTTGTAAAGATTTTTCAAAAGTGATTTGCCATTGTCCCTTTCCTAGAGTTGAGAAAAATATGACTGGCCCAAGGTCACCCAGCTGGCCCTGCGCCCAAGGCAGGAGTAGAATTTATGGTGCCCCAGTTTCTAGCCTGATGTCTTAACTACTGCACCAAACTGGCTGTCTACATTGCATATTTGTTATTTTTTAAGATTTTGATAACTGTAATGCAACCTATCCCTATGTATTACACTGTATGCATTTATTTACATCTTTCTATAATGGCAATCCATAGGATGGATGGATGGATGGATGGATGGATGGATGGATGGATGGATGGATTTATTTACTTACTTACTTACTTACTTACTCACTCACTTATTTACTTACTTATTTATGTCTCACCTTTATTATTTTTACAAATAACTCAAGGTGGCAAACATACTTAATGCTCCTTCTTCCTATTTTCCACAAAACTGTGAAATGAGTTGGGCCAAGAAAAAGTGACTGGCCCAAGGTCACCCAGCTGGCTTTCATGACTAAGGTGGGATGCCTTAACTATTACACCAGACTGGATCATTGGACACTCAAAGGGTCCATAGTCCAAAAAGATTAAGAAGCCCTGTCATAAATACTCTGAAAGTTGGCTAGCAACCTTTAAGAGTCATTACTATAGTCCTAGATATATACAGTATGTTCAGGGCTCCTGGGGGAAAAAATAGAATGTCTCCTTAAAAAATTCCATTCATGTCTCAATGTTAATGTTCAGTATGGGTTTTTTAGGTGAAATTTGGTAAGGATCAGGGGTGGGTTTCAAAATCCATCGCTACCAGTTCACTCATGGGTGTGCACGCACTCACACGCACATGATGCTTCTGCACATGCACAGAAGCATCTGGGTGGGTGGGGGAAGCCTCCCACCGCTGCTACCGGTTCACCCAATCCAGGACAAACCGGTAGCAACCCACCACTGGTAAGGATTCAAAAGCAACTTCATGATACTCAAGCCCAGCTAAATAAGCATTTAGACCCTGCACAGGTTATATTAAAACAGGAGACTGTTCTGTGTTCACTGCCTAAAACCTAAGCCTATCAGCAGCTATTTCAAGGATAAGGGAAATAGTCCCCCAAAAATAAATGTCCTAGAAATCAATATAGCCATCCCCAACATTATTGCCTTCTCTCATCAAAGTCATCTATAATGCCATTTGTTTTCATGCCATTCTAGAGTCCTTTTCCCATTCTGCACAAAAAACAACGTTAAATTTAATAGGATACAGGTCTTGTATTTTCTACTCCTTCTGCACATTCCTGGACAAAGCTTTCCATTTGTTTTATGATCTTCTTAACACCACCGTGTTTTTGAAAATACCAGCGTGGAAAGCTGGGGAATCATCGGCCTTTAAGCCACAAGATATGCATATGAGATCCTAAATGCTCTTTAAAACACTGTTAAAATCACAGTCTCTCAAATTGCAAAGCCATCTATTAAAGATACTGCTCCAGGCAATGTCACAAGTTTTGGAGTAGGTTTTTGTGTGTGTTGTGCATGCTTGACAGTGTAAGGGACAGACAAGATTGGATCATCAAAATTAATGTGTTTTGTTCTTTTTATTGCATTTGATCACAGCATCTTTAGTTAATAAAGGTTTTGCATGCAAAATCTTTCAATATTCTGTTCTAAAAGAGAAAATTCATACAATACGACAAGTTTGGAAGCTGAGGAGAACGTGGTGGTGGAAAAGACTGCAGGAGAGTAAAATATTGTGATTAATTTATCAACCCAGATAAATATTAAGATATGCACATCCAGAGGCTCTCAATGAAGCTATAAAACAGGTGTTAGTCTAAAATGTGGCTTCATTGTGCAGGCAGTAGAATCAGTTTGTAATTATAAATTAAAGTTAGATCAGTTTTTAAAAAGAAAAATACAAAGGTAGGGAGTCTGATTAAATCCATTCCATTTGGAACCTGGTTTTTTTTTTAATCTTAAAAGAATATTTTAACTTTCTACTGATGATTTAGTGGAAGATTCGGCATTGGAAATTGATGGGGAAGTAGTCAGAACTATAATCTGAGTAGGGAAATCCAGAATCCTCAAGATTATATCCATATTTGGACTTTAGCAGCCATCTTGGGAAAAGCATTTTCATCCTTCACATGCCTATGGCAGGTTCTAGAAGCAGTTACTATTTTTAGAATCCAAAACAAAACATCTTGTTCAATTATTAGTATAGGCCTATTAACGATATGCTTTTTGGCAGGTCCTGGATATGGAAATCTAATTCTAAAAAGCTACTGAATGTTGATGGCTAACAATATATTAATACTAACAATATATTTCAATCAGTATTAATTTAGACTTTTATCAAAAAGCAGATTGCAGAAGGAAAATTTAGAACTGATTTCCCTGAAACATCTGTAACGGAGATGAATTAATGAATCTGAGGTTTATTTCTTAATATCCCCTTTTCATTGGCAATGTAGTATGACTAGCCTTTTTTTTTTTACTTTATTCTGTGATGGGACATAATGCTTCACTTAGAACATCTAAAATTCATGAGGAAATCCTGTCAAACTCACCTGCAAAGAATCTTCTAACCATTAGCATCTGACACAAGTCATGATGAAATCACTTGTGACAATTACATCAATACCAGTGGTGGGATTCAGCCAGTTCACACCACTTTGGGAGAACCGGTTCTTAACTTTCTGAGCAGTTTAGTGAACTGGTTGTTGGAAGAAATCATTAGGGCAGAGAACCGGTTGTTAAATTATTTGAATCCCACCACTGATCAATACCCATTGCCTCCTTCTTATTAACTTATAATAAGTGAAACAAAACTAGAACTCAAAGCTAGAAACAGAATCAAAATAATACAGAATACTGTACTTATTTCAGATGTCTGTAATGATAGTGACCACCTATACTGGACCAAACTCCTCATGCCCAAATCAGCAAATCTGAGAGAATCTTCAGCTAAATTAAATTAGTCTTCCTTTCACTATTTTATTTTTTGCCCCCTGTGATTACACAAGAGCTTCACTATCTAAAGTCAATCAGGACAATAGAATCCCTAGTCCCTGCCCTCTGAACAGCATTCCCCCAAAGATTTGGGACTTCCACCCTGTTGCTTGAAACTTCAAAAATCTGGCTCTTTTCCCAGGCCTTGGAGAAAGGTGGGTGTTGAGCCTCTGTCATTTTTTAATTATACTTCATATATTTTCTTGGAGCTGTACAGTATATGATTCTTTTTTCTACTTTATTATTCTTGATTTTTACATTGTAATCTGCCCAGAGTAATTTGGTACTGGACAGCCCTACATTCAATAAAAGAAATAAAAATAAAATTTAAAAATCCAGTTTAAGTCATTAAACTGCTTCTATTCTTTAGGTCCAAATGCTTTAGCAAAAAGAGTGTGGAAGTCAAATATAGGTTAGACATGTGATTCTCATATACTCAACTGAAGTGTACAAAGGGCTTTTGAACTGCTATAACCAAAATGCATAGCAATGGGTCTTGGCTCATAATACCAGCACTAAGAATATCATGAGCCAATATTGGGGATATTATAATAGGTTATTTTATTTGGTGTTTCTAGCATATACATAGTAGCAGTTGTGTGTATTACAGTAGAACCTCTGGTCACGCTTCTGACCATAACCAAATCGGGTTCCAACCAAAAAATTCACTTTTTCTTTTTTTGCAGCCAATTTCCCCTTCTGCGCCATTTTTTTTTTGTAAGTGCCAAATTTCCAAAATTAGGTTTGGGTCATGACCAAATTGGTTTGTGACCAAAGTTATGGAACGAATTATGGTTGTGATCAGAGGTTCTACTTATGTGCTTATATTTAAGTATCATACAAGCCTACACTAAAACAAACAATTGATGGAAAATATATTACTATCAGTAGTAACATTAAATAATTAACCATGGGCCTAAAAGGTTCATCTCATGATGCCATATTACATAATAATACACATTATATACAGTATACAGTACTTAACAAACTAATCCAGAAAATGGAAAGAAGGAGGCAATGGAAGAGCGCAGAAACTGGACAGAACTGAAAAAAAGACAGGACAAAGCAGAACGAACAGAAAATGTGGGAATATTGTGGCAAAGAGAAGCTCAGCTAATGGAAAGCCTATTGGCAGCATCTTTCTGCTCCCTTTTTAAATACTGTAGCTGCTTAAATGCTGGAACTGATTAAACTAGAAATAGTGAAGGTGAGCCTAAGATGACCCTGCCATTACCAGGCAGGTTATTAGAACCAAGAGACTTCATGACAAAATAGACACAATCAAATAAAAAATGTAACTTTTTAATTTTTTCCCACACATATTTTTCCAGATGCTTTTTTTCCAAAGTACAGAAAGTCAAAGAGTAACTTGAAAGGAAACACTTCTCCCTCTCTCTCTATCTTTCCAGAGAGAAAATCTTATATAAGATATATTTGATGGAGCTTGTGTAAATGAATGAATTGTGTATGGGTATGAAGCAGGCAACTCAATCTTTATTGATAAACAAAACCAATTAGCCATTTATTCTTCGGCATTATAAGTTTGCTCTATTGGTTTGTTCTTTCCAAATGATTCTTTGATTTAGTTTTCTGCAGAAAAAGAAAATACAGTGAAGGGGATTTAAATTACATAAAAGTCTTCACAAGTATTTCTTACTTAATAAAAGGCATGCAACATATTTTATGATTTCCGCATTCATTCAACAAAGCTGTGGTGTTTGTAATTGGGTATATAAAGCCATTCATCTCCTCATGCTGTCTTTTAGCTGAGTGAGCCCCAAAGCATTGTCCATTCTGTTACTGCTGCTGAGATCTGATCAGCATCTTTATAGTTTATCAGCCTTGGGGTTCAATTTTGTTTTGGATGCTTTTATAAATGAGCACAATCACTGGTGAATCTGTTCTTCCCAGATTGCAAAGAGAAAAATTGTGTGAAGAACTTTAGTAGATTACCATGTCACTGAGGATGAAGTACAAGCACAAGGCATCAAAAGCCATCTTACAGATTATTCTAGAAGATGTACATTTTCGGTTTTTATTTCACTAAAATTAGATGATTGCCTTAGTTATTATTGTTTTTGAAACTATATTCTATCCTCAGGCTAGGTGTATGATCAATGTGCTATCCAGAAAAATCAATTGTTTCCAAAGTACCATTTATTTAAGAAATAGAAAAGGAGAAAATGGGAACAATATATAGGAATATGAAGTTGATATGTTTGCTTGTTTTGTTAATCTTGTTAGGAATAGACTTGTATAGTAAAGTCTTTTAAGAAGCTACAGAACAGTAATTAATTATTTGTCGTCACCATGCAAAGGGGCTCAGGAAGTGGTAGAATGAGATCTACTGGTAGATTAAGTCTGTGCAGAATTTAAGATTGAACCCACACCCACACACCCCCAAAAAGTGTTTTACATAGAACTTGCCTGCAGCTCTTTAAAAGTATGCCTTTTTCTTGTATTGCACCCTTGCTGACACATGAGTTCAGGAAAAGGTACATTTGGGAGTTACAGGCTGGTATGATATTCACAAGCCAGTTTGGTGTAGTGGTTAAAGCATCAGGCTAGAAACTGTGAGACTTTGTGTTCTAGTCTAGCCTTAGACACAAAACCAACTGGTTGGCCTTAGGTCAGTTACTTTTTCCCAGGCTTAGAAAGCAGCAATAGCAAATCACGTCTGAAAACTCTTGTCAAGAAAACTGCAGGAACTGGTCCAGATAGTTCATAATTAAATGGGGGGGGTGGGGGATCCACCTTCCATGTAATCCACATTTCCCTTTAAATCCAAATCACAAGGTGGTAATATCTGTAAAATTTACAGTAGAAGTTGGTGAGTGTTAAAAAAAACCCTGCATGAAATCTTTTCTCAGGGTTTAAGATGAGCTCTTCTAGCTGGTCAGTTGTTATTTGTATTTTACTGAAAGATGTAGTTACCTATTTGGACCTCTGGAACATGTTATATTGATTAATTCTAGTTGTGATTTCTTTTTAAATTAATTTGATTCTTTTGGTTGTTTTCTGGTTTTAACCTTGCTTATTATCAGGATCATAGTAACAAAACAGATGTCCATATTAAATAAATAAATAAACAAACAAACAAATAAATAAATAAATAAATAATAAATACATTTGCGAATTAAAACTAAATAATGATACTACCAATAAAAGGCCATGGTTGGCTTTATGTTAATAGCTTGTCATTTGTTTCTTTTTCATGTTTAACTAGCTGATGTTAACCCATTCTTTGTGTAATTTTTTAAATTACAATTCCTGATCTGTGGAAATAAATGCATCTGATTTGATGCATGCCTTGTAAAATGATTCCCTGTCCTACTTCTTTTCTTTTCTCTGTTCCTTTTTCTTTTCTTTTGACTCCGCCATTACATTATTATTTTTTCTTTATCTACTAGATTTTAGAATCTAAAGTAGAACATGGAGACCGCCTGGGCCTCAGGTCTGTCTTAATCATGGGCCTGATGGGCAGTTGCCCGTGGGCCCCACGAACATAGGGGCCCCATACAAATCTGTGTATCTTAACCCTTCAATGCACCTTGTATCATATAAATACAGCAACATATTTATTACATTTTACTGCAATTTTATTAATACTAACATGCAAATATATGTTTAATTTTATCGACCATTTACATTTTTATTCCTGTGAGCAGTTGTTATAGGGGCCCCAGTATACTGCTTTGCCCAGGGCCCATAATGCTGCTGGCTCTGCGTGGGAAGGAACCAGCTATGACTTAACTTTAGCAAGAGATAGTAACTGGTATTTTGGGTTACCTGGATCTCGAGAACTCCCAACAGTACTGCACTCCCCGGAGTTGGTGTACAATTTAGGGATTTCCTAAATTTCCTATTTCTGCCCAAGGAGCAGGTAGCAGCTATTCTTATGGGGATCTTTGCACAAATTCTTCTTGAGAGACAGTTGCCTCTTAGAAATTGCCCAGTTTCTGCCCCTCTTCCATTGCCTCCTTCTTCCCATTTTCTGGATTAGAACTGTATAACATGTGTATTATGTGTAATATGGCATCATGGGATTGACCTTTTAGGCCAGAAGTTAATTATTTAACGTTACTACTTATCACTGATAGTAATATACCCTCCATCAATTGTTTTTTTTAATTGAGGCTTGTATGATACTTAGGATACTTACTTATGGATCATGCCTTGAGATTCTGGAATAAAAGATGAAATCTAAAGATTAGTAATAGTTATTATGAAAATAATGTGTGTTTTATTATTTATCGGAGTACTTAATTGTCTATAAATGTTAGCCATTGATGTTCTACAGAAGCAGGAACGTACATACAACATCAAAATAGGAAATTTGTTACACAATGGGGGAAAGTAAGGATTTGACATGCTAGTGTTTGTTTTCATTTGTTGCAAGGTATCTTTTCATTTTTACCTTCTAGTCCTATTTCTAGAAAATGCATGAAGGTCATCTGCATTTGTATACTCCCTAATTTAGTTCCGTAATGTGGGCTCTCATCCTGAACAAGGATATATCTGGGAAGTGTGGGTGGAAAGAAGAATTACGGCTGAAATTCTACACTTTAGTTACTGCTTGGTATTAACTTAAAAGAAAAACTTCAAAGAAACTCTTAAATATTTCTGGCTGGCAGTCAAAGAAAACCCTCTTAAGTTTTACATGACTTAGTGAAGTCTAGTTAAGCCTTTTTTTCTCCCCAACTTTTTGAAATCAACTTTGCTTCTCTTGTAATTGCCACAGGTCTGATCTATCTTATCAAACATCCATCTTTTTCTCTTTAATAGGCTCATAGATGGAAGGGAAAATCCAGCCCAGAATCCCCATACAGGATGTGAAATCTCTGTAAAGTGTTGCTATTTAATTGTCACAGCACCCAAATAGGAAACTATCTGCTACCTATTAATGATTTTCCTCTTTGTCCAGAGACATTAATTACGTTTTCCAGCTATTTCTGCTGTTGGGTTTTCCCCCCCTGATTTGAGGTAAATTGTCATCTAGAAATATGTCCAGTTATGGAGTGGAAACTTTGAGAAATCCATCATCACCTGACCCGAAGGTTTATGTTTCTTCATGTTGCTATAAAAGATCAATTCACAAAATAACCATGAAGAAAAAAATTATGTCCCAAAGTGTCCAAGTGGTGTATTGAACAAAATCCATCGAAGCTAAGAATTATTCAATTGCGTGGATAAATAAAATCACCCTCATCATATAAATCTCTTTTAAGTATCTGCTTGAGAACATGGCATAGGCAGGCAGATTTAAATCCTAAAGTTCATAAATGCTCCCATTCAAACTACTAAGGATATTTCTACATAAGAACTTTGAGATAATTCAGAAGCAGCTCCAGCTTCTCAGCGATGTATTCGTGATCCAATACAAACTCTGGTGGAGTATTGAGCTGCTTTATTTCTCTTTCAGCTGTGGTGTGTTTTAAACCACAGTAATCTTTTCCTTGAAACACTATGGCTCTGGGCAGTTTGTGGACAGTTTGCAGTCCGCTTCCTCATTCACAGGAACTACCGTGTCTCTTGACTCAGGATTCAAAAAGGCGTTTCAAGAGGAAAAGGTGCTTTGATGGTTTCTCAGTGTTCCCTCATAGGAACCAGTGGGATTTATTTATTGCGCATGATCTGCCAAATGTACACAAAATGAAGGGCACATTTCTGTGCATGAGTGCATGTTTTGTGCATGTCTGTGCATACACACATATGCACATATGCAAGCATTTTGCTTTTCTTGTGCCTGGAGCAGGGATGAGGGGGAAAAATCTTTATGGTATCAGCACCTATGCCAGATAAGGGCAGTTATTACATTTTATCCTTATGAATGTTCTTACTGAGATCAGCAAGAGTGAAGATGATCACATCTGTTGAGGGACTGCTATACACAGAGATTGTATGTTTGATCATAGAGAGACACATATATATCTTTTATAATATGTCAGTATTCGTTTTATGTGATCAATTTATTATTTCAAATTCATATCTTTGTACCTGACCAATAACACATCTATATTAAAACTCTCTACAGCTGCTTAGGAACCATGTTTTCTACAATTATTCAGAATTATTTCCATATAAATATTTTGTGTAGCATCATATTCATGGCATATTCTTCTCTCAGTTTAAGACCAGGTGACAAAATATAGAATGACTGCCACTCATATATTAGTAAAACGGTTGCCGTAGCTTCATCCAATCCCAAGAGGCATGGATATTGTGATATTATTGTTTGTGAATTTCTGCTATTGAAAAGTATAAAATGCATTTGAGATCAGATGAACTAACTAAGCTGGGAAAGTTAGCACCACGATCAGTCATCTTTCTTTATTACTATTTCTTAAGAAAAAAGAACCAGTTGGTATAATAGAAATCTAGAAAGAATAAGATGAAGCAATAAGAGTTGATAAAAATATTAGAAACAAGAAGTTGGCTCTTTGGCAGGGGTGAAATGCTCCCTGATCGGACCAGATCACCCGATCCGGTAGCAAATTTTCTGTGATTCTGTAGCGATCGCCACAGGTGTATGCACGCACATGATGTGCGGGCACAAAGCGAGCATGTGCACGGGTGCATGTGCTTCCGAACCGGTAAGGAAGGTAAGTAGATTTCATCCCTGTCTTTGGCCTCTATGCAGAGAATGGGATACAAAATATTTATATTACATTTTAGAAACTGACAGTGTGATCCTCTATATTTATTCTCAAAAATAAGTCCCATGGAGTTATATCCAACTAACAGATGCAACACTGAGTTTTCTGATTTTTTTTTATGAGGTGTATCATCTTCAAAAAGAAAAGAAAAATGAAAAAGTCTCTTAGGAAAAAGCAACTGCAATTTTTCATCTTACCTAAGATTGGGGAATTCAGATGTTTTCCAATCATGTCATTTTTTTCATTGTCCTCATACGTCTTCATTCCTATTATCTTCCACATCAAACTCAAACTGCACATTTAAATGCATACATAAATGCAGTTTCTCACAACATATATCTTTTAAAATTAATATTGATTGACATGATTTCATTTAAAATACACTTTGAAAATTACTTGTTATTTATTAGATGAGAGATGTTCCTCAAACATTCAAGAAGTAGGAAAGAAAGTTCTCAATTCTGACCCACACTTTAGTATTAGAAAAATAAATCATTTACATTTAATATTTAAACATGTACAGGTTAGTTCCCTCAGTCTTACCAGAGATTATCAGCCAGAGGCTGGGAGAACAACTTCTAGACCAGACTGTACATATCCGGATAGAGCTGAGCACCAGTGCCTATTAAATTTCACAAACACTGTAGTTCTCCCCATATTAGAAATACAGATTCCTGGGCGCTGTCCATACAGATAAGTCTAAAACAGCAAGAGAAGAGTTCTAGCCTAAAGGTTTGTTGGTGTTTTGATTTCAGTCTTCTGATACCGAGTTTCATAAATGCCAGGAATATTTCCAGGAGGAATCATCTACTTTATCATTCTTCCACCTGCTTGAAAACAAAAAAAAATGGTTTACCTCCTCGTCTGCTGCTTCTTTGAAGCAGGCCTCGGGGGCAAAAAGCATTAGGAAAAACTCAAGTGTTATAAGAAAAGTTATAGCATAAATTGTCTCGTTGTTGAGGATTTTTCTTCAAAATTAAGTCAGGTAATCAATGATAGCTTGGGAGAGTGGGAAATAAACTCTGGTTTACATTTGATATTAAGGGTCAAATTGTACCATTCTAGTAACTATCTGTCCATCTATTCACATCGTTTTCTTATTAGAAAAAGAATAAAATACTAATATAGCAAATCTAAGTGAAATACTGACAGTTATCTCCAAGTATTTTGGGAGTACTGAATTGGAATACCAAAATGAGAGAGCTTGGTAACTGGCTCATTTCATGTTTTGTTCCAGTAGACATAGTTAGGCATAGCTCCAACTAGCCCAGTGGATTTTTCTGCTGCCAGCAACGAAACCCGATTGTAAATCTACATGGGCTGCAGCCTGCAGAGGATATTCAAGGCACCCATAGAGAAAAGTAGGCATTCTTCTCTGAAGGAAAGGAAGATGAATATGCTAGTGTTGATCTGGTGAGAACAACCTGTTGCAGACCACTCTGTCCATGGAAGATGTAATAGTAGCTGAGAAGGCCTCACTTATCAGTTCCAGTTGGAAATGTATCACCTATTTAATTATCTAAATTATTGGCCACCCATATCCAATGTTTTTGAAAACAAGGGGGGTGGGGAAACATCACAACAGCTAAAAATATTAAGTCAAATGGACAACCCAGACTAAAATGATCTAATAAACAAAACCAGCAAAACAAACCAGGGGCCTTGGGCAAAAACACAACCACAGACATATGTAAGGTTTTCCTCGCCTCACAATTTGGAGGCTGTGAGTTCAATCCTAGGTAGAGGCAGATATTTCTCTCTCTGGGCACACTGATCTGCTGAACAAAACTCCACATTGGCAACAGGAAGGGCATCCGGCTATTAAACACTCTGCTAGCTCCATTCAGTTGCCCAGACTCTACCCCGCAAGGGATTATGGGGTCATTAAAAGATGATGTTGACATATGTGAGGTTTTCAAAGCTTTCTGGAATTTAGGACAGACCTAATCCCTGTAGGGATGCTGGAGAATGGAGATCACTGACTTAATCCCTGGAGGATGCTGGAGGATTGGAGGCCACAACCAAGAAGGCCTGATTCCTTAGTCCCTCAATATCACAGTGTTTAATGGAGGAGATCTGGAATATACACACCCTGTTGGAACATACTGAGCAGCCAGACAATGGTTGGGGACAAGTGGTCCCTCATATAGCCAGGCTCTATGCCATGCAGGGTTTATAGGTAATAACCAGCATTAGCCAATCTTGCTTACATAGCAATGATGGCAAACAGGCACATTGAGAGGGGGCTGCTACTGATCACACCATTGCAGTTTACTTTTAACCAGCTGTAGCTTCTGGGTGGCCTTCCAGGGCAGCCCTATGTAGATCCCATTGTGATAATCCAGTTGTGAGGTGACCAGGGCAGGAATAACTCTCTAAACCACACATGTCAAAATCACGGTGTCACATTGCTGTCACATGACGTTTTGCAATGTTTTTCCCACTTGTGGAGCTGGGATGGGCGTGGCCTGTGCGTGATGCATCCAGCCCATGACCCGCCAGTTTGACAACCCTGCTCTAAAGAGTTTAGTTGACTAAACTCTTATTTTGAAACCCTAGGGCTTCAGCCCATTAATTCATTATTTAATTGTCACAGCATGAGGGATAAAATGTCAGAGAACTTGAAGGTTTAACATGATAATAGTCATATTTTGAAATTTCAGTTACAAGATTACTTATAATACATATGCAGCAATGCTGTGTACTGTAACTAATCCTGTCACTGATCTTCTATGCCTCCCTCCCTTCAGAGTGAAATCTGAGAGAATTTTATATTCAACTTAAATCACTAAAAAGGAGGGGGTCAATGCTGAGCAAAATCCAGTAGGCCCAAAGCATATACTAGCATTTAAGAAAATTCCTACCATCAAACCTCTATATAATCTTGTAGGTGAGAATTGATTCGAGACAGAAGCTCCTTTGCAATACATCGCCTGATAAGCAATAGGCAGAACTTCTGATAAGACTGGGCAGCCTAGAAATGTGAATAATAAATAGGTAACAGTTACATAACTATAGAAAGTTAGCACCCACCCCTCTCCTAGAAGAATGAAATATTTTGAGAAATATTTAAAAAGCAGAATATTGTATTTCTCTGGATGAGAAATGGAAAAACATGCTCTTGGAAAGCAGCCCCCACCTTCCTTAATAGCCCACAGCAGATGTCAGCACTTAAGAGATAAAGAGATAGATGGCTCTATTCATAAGCAATACCCTCACCCAAGATCCAACAAAGGTAGGATTAGCCCTCACTCAAGATCCAAACCAGGACAAAGCCATTAAGACATAATAGGAATTGCCCAACACCCTTTCAGAACACAATCCCCTTCATTGCATCATCTCAGTCGCACCACCCCCAGCAAACTTCAACCAAACGTGGGAGCTCAGACAACCTATAGAGCCAGCTATGACCCTTACAACAGCCAATAGAATATGTGTTCTTGCACAGGAACAGGACGTTCAAGTGCAAAACCCAAGAGAAGGTATAACCCCCACTACTCTCAACTCCCTTACATAACTCCATGTGTTCAGCTGCACCAGAACTACAAACATGTTCATCAATAAATGGACCCTCTTTCCAATCAGCCTCCAGCCTCCATTTTGACTCCGGTGCCTTTCTCCCGGATTGGAACTGAACCAGATGGATATTTCTTCCAACACAACTATATTAGGTTCCTGCTGTCCAGGGAGCTTTGTTGTTTTCTTACAGAACTTTCCTTATCAAACTAGAAAACATTATCAGCAAATCAAGTTCAGCAAACACTAAGAACCCAGCAGTTCAATCCTGAGCTACATATATTCTCTATTATTAGAGAATGATGAGATTTGTAATATTCACATTATAATGAAGTGATACATTTGGGGGAAAAAAAGCTGAAAATGTTTGCCACACAATAAAAACAGTTGACATTATAAAGTAAGTATTTGAGATAATTTCCAACAGATGCCCATGATTATGTGACAGAATGGTTACAGTGCTATTATAACTATAATTAAAAGCAATTATTACACACGCAGTCCCTTGAAAACTATTTATTTAATTAGATTTCTTTCCTTATTTCCAAAGCTAACAAAGACAAGGAAAGAAACATATGTACAGAATTACACATAAATTTGTTAGACATAATGAAATTGATATTTAAGAATTTTTTATCTTTAAGCTTCAGAGGAGCTTTGTTGCTTCCAAACTAAGAAATTAGTTTTGGGGTTAAACACAGATATATAAACTAAAACCAATGACAATTAAATCAATCACTACTAATTTAAGTCCTCGTGATTTTAGTGGAAGTACTTCACTTTTAGAGAAGTAGTGTTTAACCCTCTATTCTCTGTACTATTGCAAGTATTAACAAAACAGTCTCCTCTGTAATGAAATATTGCTTATATCTCAGAGAATCAGGAAGACAAGGAAAAGCCTATTTTAATATTACTGCTAAGGCACCAAAAAGCTCTAAGCAATTTCTTATTAAATATTTAAATCCTAGAAAAACAGAAGACTCAGAGTTGCAAAACATTATCAGCCTCACAGGCAAAGGGAAGGGGGGAAAAATTCCCTGCAACTTATCACAAAGCTTTTTGCCCTCGTTTTGAAAACCAGATGTAAAAGAAAAATTACAGCTGCTGACCATTATTATTAGAAACTACAAAAGTCACAATATGTTGTGCAAGTGAAACATATGGAACAGATAATAATAAATCAAGGGAGGCACTGAGATGGACAGTACTAATTTCAACATCTTCATTGAGCAGGCTCTTTTTTTCACAGTTGACCAACTATTTTCTGCCGAAGTAGCACATTGTATCATAGTAGAATAGACCCACGTTGCACTCCTTGCAATGTTTCTATCTTCTGTGGTCTCTAATAGAAATATATTTTCAAAGGAGAATGATGGTATTTACTGTTATGTGCATAATGTCCATCATCTTCATCAGCCATTCAGTGATGTCCAGCCTAGCCACTCTATGGATCAGCACTCTCCAATCTTTATGTCCTTCTGTCCCACACCATCTCCTTCAGATCTGCCACGGTCATCCTTGTGTCATCCTTTATAATGTCAACTGAGGCCCTTTCTCCTTTTTCTGCTGATCTCTCCCAGCATGATTGAGTGAGTCCCTTCTCATGACATCACCAAAGTATGACACCCTCTGTTTGGCTATCTTGGCTTCAAGTGATATTTTTGGTGAAGTGCAGTCTAAGACTTGTTATTTTTTGCAGTTTATGGGATAAGTAATAATCTCCTCCAGCACCCTAGTTCAAAGATGTCCACCCTTCTCCTGTATGCCTTTCTCATAACTAATCTGCATTAGTCCTTAGGCAATGTTAAATCCGTAACAACTGTGAATGGTTTGTGATGATCTTTTTTTCTTAGTCACGTTAAAGGAGAAATATTACAGAGAAATGGGGCAATTCACATTTTAGTGAATTAGGCAATTCATAATTCAAATGAGGCAATTCACATTTTAGCGTTTGAGTCATTTCTGTCCCCAAAATTCCAAGTGATAGAAATTATTGCTGATCTCCATTGAAAGGCCTATGACCCCTAGGTGATAATTTGGCTTGGTGAATTCCATCTCCTGTCCAGGTTTGCCTGCCTACATATGCATACACCATGCGCATAATACCAACTTGGTTTTGTCATTGTTGCAACATTACACTGCCATGACATAAACTGTATTACCTTTGAATGTATATCATGATGGTGCATGACCATATTACTGTTAATTAGATTTAAATCCCATCTTCATTTTGTATGCTGTACAATGGTGCATTGTTGTGCCATTCCCAGCTAACCACCAAGGAGGAGCATCATATATATATAATCTAAAAGAATTAAATGAGAAGAACTACTAAGAATTGGATGGCTTATAGATAAAAGTTTAAAAATGCAAACTATAGGTAAAGTAAAGGTAAGGGTTCCCCTCACACATATGTGCTAGTCGTTCCCGACTCTAAGGGGTGGTGCTCATCTCTGTTTCAAAGACAAAGAGCCAGCGCTGTCCGAAGATGTCTCCGTGGTCACATGGCCAGCATGACTAAATGCCAAAGGCGCACGGAATGTTGTTACCTTCCCACCAAAGGTGGTCCCTATTTTTCTACTTGCATTTTTTACGAGCTTTCGAACTGCTAGGTTGGCAGAAGCATAACAGGATCTCACCTCATTACGCGCCACTAGGGATTCAAACTACTGAACTGCCGACCTTTCGATCCACAAGATCAGCATCTTAGCCACTGAACCACTGTGTCCCTATGCAAACTATATCAAAAGAAAAAAGAAGAAAGCCAAGCAGGAAATAATCCAAGAAAGGATCGATATCCATCCTAGCTGAGGGCCTGGAAGAACAATTGAGTGTTAAACAGCTTGTAAAAAGTCAAAAGGATGGGAACACTACAAATTTCTAGGGGGATATAATTCCAAAGGGCATGGGCCAAGAAGGTATGCTCCTTAGGTTCTGTAAGAAGATTGTGCTTAAGAAATGGGACCTGAAGCATGTTCACTCCAGCTGATTTGATCAGATGGGTAGAAACTTATGGCGAGAAGCAGGCCTTCAAGTAACCAGCCCCTCTGACATACAGGGCCTTATACCCTGTTTCCCCCAAAATAAGACATCTCCTGATAATAAGCCCAATCGGGCTTTTGAGCACATGGCAATAAGGCCAAGCACATATTTCAGGGTTCAAAAAAATATAAGACAGGGTCTTATTTTCAGGAAAACATGATAGATGATAACCAGCAGCATGAATTGCGCTCAGAAGCCAGTGGAAAACTGATATAGCTTACAAAGCAACAGAGACATATTAATATACCATGACACACTCATCATTACTTGTGCTACTGCATTCTGAACCAGCCTAGCTTCTAAGTGGTCCTCAAGGACAATCCCATGTACAGCATATTACAGTAATCCAATCAAGAGGTAACCAAGGCATAAGTGACTTTCTGAAGACCTCTGAGTCCAGGTAAGAGTGCAAGTGGTACAAAAGGTATAGCTCCACAAAGACCTCTTGTTCAGAAATGCCACTTGTTCTTTGAGTAGGAGCTGTGAGTCCAAGAGATTAGCAACTAGTTTCACATGGTTAAGAACAACCACATTAAAAGCTAGATGAAACCACAGAATGAAAGGGAACAAATAAAACCTATCCATCTTGTCAGGGCTGAGCCTGTATCTTTCCTTATCATCCATGCTTACATAGCTTTCAGTCACTGGGTCAGGATATTGACAGAATCACTTGATCAGCCTAGAGTCAAAATGTATAATTGAGTATCACCAGTCTATTGATGAAACCTGATTCAAACAAAAGGGGGAGTGTTGAGCCCTGACAGCCCTCAAATAAAGATTGTGAGGGTGACCTCTTATCCCCTGTCAACAGCAAGTGAAACTAACCACAGAAAGACAAGAACCACTGCAAAGCAGTGCTTTCTACTTCCAATCTCCAAAACTAGCCCAATAGGATCCATAGTTGATTGCATCAAAAGCTGCTGAGCTATCAAGGAGCAGCCCAGGTTTGCCACAGGTCACTGACAGGTATGATCAATGCTATCTCCATACTGATCTCTGGCCTGAAACCCAACTGAAAAGAGTCTAGAATATCTGCTTCCTTCAGGTTACTCTGGAATAGTAATTTTCAATGAAATGAAATCTGAAACTATATACTACAGTTTATATTTTCATATAAACATTGTAAACTGTAAACAAATATAGAGTTCTTCTGCTCAGGATGCCAAGAAGACTCTATGCCAGATACACCATTCCAACATTTCCTATGGGCTTCTGTTTTTCACCCCAATCTGTTGAGCTCTGGTGGCTCAACAGACTAGTAGTCTGTTTTTAACATCTGCTGCTTGCAATTACTGCAAGTTAGAGTCCCACCAGGCTCAAGGTCGACTCAGCCTTCCATCCTTTCTAAGGTGGGTAAAATGAGGACCCGGTTTGTAGGG
>JANHZT010011020.1:12684-23919 GCA_032468215.1 Stegonotus admiraltiensis | reverse complement strand
ATATACAGAAGTATGAAGGCTATTGCTTAACGCATTGTAAGTCGCCCTGAGTCTCCGGAGAAGGGCGGCATATAAATCAAAGCAAAAAAAAAAAAATGCTAGTATTTCAGAGGTTTTGATGGCTAAATCTGCATCCCACCTGCAACATGCCAGATTGCAGATTGAGAGCCATTCCGGATATTAACGTTGCAGCAAGGGAAGCTGTGCGATGCATTTCAAAAAGGTGCTGCACCAAGTGTGTTCAAGACATTGCTTTAAAAGCAGCCTTCCTAAGGCTCTGCATTCTTTTGAGAGCTGTCCCCAACAGCTATGACAATCACAGTAGAAGTACTGCCCTTTCAGATCCTTTCTGTAGCCCTAATATTTTCTTAGCATCTAAGAAAAATTATGTGTTGTTCTCTCAGGTATGCTGGTTTATGCTTTTTTTCCTAGTGGAACATTTCAAACTTGTAGATAGTGTGAGAATGGTTTCAATGGGACAACCTGCTAAAAAAAATGAACACAAAAAGCCACAGGTTACAAATAGTCCTTGACTTACAACTACAATTAAGCCCAGAATTTTATGTTGCCAAGTGAGTAATTTGTTGTTTTGCCCCATTTTACAACTTTTCTTGCTACATTTGTTAAGTGAATCACTGCAGTTGTTAAATTACGGTTATCAAGTGAAATTGGCTTCCCCATTGATTTTGTTTGTCAGAAGATTGCAAAAGATGATCACAGGACTCCAGCACACTGCAACTCTCGTAAATATGAACCAGTTCTCAAGCATTCGAATATAAATTGCATGACCATGGGGTTGCTGCAATGTTCATAAGTGTGAAAAATAGCCATACGCCATTTTTTTCAGTGCCGTTGTAACTTTGAACGGTCACTAAATGAACTGTTGTAAGTCAAGGTCTACCTCTACTTTAAAAAATAAATCACTCAGTTCAGCAGCAGAGAAGAAAAAGAACAGTCTTGCTTGGAAAGGTAAGCCACCTGCTCAAATTCTCATGTGTGCAGAGGAGGGGATGCCATTCGTCTTCTACCTGACTGTTCATTTACCTTTATGTAATTTCTGGAAAGCAGGGCTAGTACTTAAATACAGAACTTAAATAGAAACCTCAACTTATGAGAACCAACAAGACATACTGGTTAAGGTGCTGGACTATGAGCAGAAAAGATTCAGGTTCTAGTCCTTCCATAGGCATAAAAGCCAGCTGGGTAGCCTGAGATAGTCATTTCCTCCTAGCGGCTATTAATGCTAAGCTTTGTAACAAAAAACTAAACTCTTTGGAATGCATTTGCTGTAAGAATTAGGTGATGACAGTGTAGAATAAGCAGACCCTGCAACTAAGTGGGACAAATGCTAAGAACAACAACTCTAAAAGCATAACTTGTTATTGCTACTGTGTTTCCCCGAAAATAAGACCCTGTCTTACATTTTTTGGAACCCTGAAATAAGTGCTTGGCCCTATTGCCATGTGCTCAAAAGCCTGATTGGGCTTATTATCAGGGGATGTCTTATTTTGGGGGAAACAGGGTAAATTGATGCCTATACAGTAAATTGAATCTATTCTTGTTGAAACCTATCAAAGAATTGCAATTTACTTGGTAGGAATCAAAATTGAAAGTTAAAATTCCTTGGTGGGGCAACTTGGATTTAATATATTGAAAAGGAAGGCTGCCATCCTAGCTTTGTGAGCAATTTGAATTCTGTCATGTTTTTGTTTTTGTTTTTGTTTTAATGGTATTAGATCTTCAAACAATAACAATTTTAATAAAATAAAATTTGCTAAACTGTGTTTCTGGTAGAACTTTAAATCTTGTTTCATTAAATCATTTTGAATTCTTTCTAGACTCCTGTGCTTCAGGAAAATAATGGCCCTAGTCTGACAGGCCTCACCAGTATAGCTATTCATTTAGTCAAACAAGCAAAGAAGGAACAGCTGCTTGGAATCACAGCCGAAGAAAAAGCGGTAGTACAACAGTGGTTAGAATATAGAGTGACGCAAATAGATAAACAGTCCACTAAAGAAGAAATCAGAACAAATCTGAAGGTAAGGATAATTAACACCATTAATTTTGGAATATTATTGCACCAATTTCAGGGGGTGCAATGGCTCAAGGGTTAAAGACGCTGAACATTTAGCTGGAAAATGACAGCCTGGATTTGAGACCTGAGCTCCTGTTACTTGCTCCTGTTACTTGTCCCAGCTCCTGCTCACCTAGCAGTTCATAAGCATGCAAATGTGAGTAGATAAATAAGTACCACTTCAGTGGGCAGGTAACACCATGCACTTCAGTGTATAGTAATGCTGGCCACATGACCATGGACAATGTTGGGTCCCTTGATTAAGAAAAAAAGATGAGCACCATCCCTTAGAGTCAGACACAACTGGACAGGGGAAACTTTTACCTTTATTATTGAACTATTATTAGCAGCCATTATTGACTCAGAAATACGATTTCGGCTTTTTTCCCTGATGATTTGCATAAAGTTTGTTTTTCACCACTATTAGGATTTATAAGAAGTAAACAGATTTCTGGCCTGATTAAACAAATCAAGTATTCTGTTCTTAATGAGTTGAGTTGCTTAGAAAAGTATATATTTATTTTCAATTTGGGTGTGTGTGTGACTTTTTTTACTTTTAAGATTTGTTTGACCTTTAACCTGTGCAGTGGTGTGGGCAATTATTGGGGCCCTAAGGGTGTCCTATGTAATACCATTGCTTTGCTAGCTGCCAGTTTGCTTCTGAGTACCATTCAAGGTGTTGGTAATCACCTTTAAAGCCCTTCATGTCATGGGTCCAGATTATTTACAATACCACTGGAATTGCCGACAGAGGGGGCATACTGCGGGCCCCATCTGCCAGGGTACCCCAGATGGTGGGGTCCAGCAGAAGGGCCTTCTCTGCCATCGCGCCTGCCCTCTGGAACATCTTGCCTTGTAAGGTCCAGTCCAACCCTCCTTTTCTGCAATAGCCTAAAGACCTGGTTCTGCCAGATGGTTTGGGGGCTTCATATTGGAAGTGGTTAATAGATTAATATCAGATCCTAACACACACACCGCTTATCCTATTCCCTCCCACCCCATCTTTTAGCTATTATCTTTTATATTTTTTATATTGAAGTATTTTATTTACATAGTTTCATCTTTTTACATTGTAAGCAACCCTATGGTAAGATTGGGAATGAATAAATAAAATTACTGTCACAAATGAAGGCAAATCTGCATGTCCCAGGATAATGTGGCAGGATCCAATTTGGGTCAGTCACTGGGACCCAGAGATTTAGTCTTCCGAGTTTTTGGACTCATGCTAGAGCCCATCTCTAGGGAATTTCTCTCTAACTGTGTGTTCTTTGGGCTATTCTGTGCGTGGTATTCATATGGTGCCTGTGGTGTGTTGTTTCCTTCGGTTTTGCAGCACAGAAATGGGCATTTTGTTTCCCCTAATAGCTTCCTGCACAGCATTGAAGACTTCTTACTGCATAGCCTGTGCAGGAGGGTTCCGGTATTAGGGGAAACAAAATGCCCATTTTTGCCTCTCAAGTACTCACCTGCCAAGTCGCTTTCTCACATGTAAACTTTGGTATTGTCCCACCTTGAATAAATAGGCTTGGAAGATAACATACTAAACCCCTCTGGTGCAAGCATTTTGATTTGTCAGGAAGAAATCTATAAATTGATAATGTTTGGTTTCTTCTTCTTCTAGGACCTCAATTTATACCTTGAAGATAAAGTTTACATTACAGGAAACAATTTTACTTTAGCTGATATTTTATTATACTATGGACTGCACCAGATCATAGTGAGTACAAACTTACTACAACAGAAAAATATATATCTTTGAAATCTGTTTTCCATATGTATGGTACTTTAATTTGAAAATCCTTAATGCAGGTGGTCCTAGCTTAACTAGGATAATTGGGATCGGCAACTCCATCACTAAATGACACAGTTGTAAAGTGCAATGTCATGTGACCAGGCGGATTACACAAGATCAGTTTCAATGCATGCAGTATCCCTCAGTCATGTGATCGCCATTTGCAACCTGCTGACTTACCAATTGGTTGCTTGTCAGAAGTCAACAACAAAGGTCGCAAATAGTGATCATGTGGTCTCAGGACACTGCAACTGTTATAAGTGTGAACTGATTGCAAATCACAAATTGCAATCTTGTGATGCAATGGCTGCAACTCTGAAGAACAGTTGTAAGTCCCCCTCGTTCATCACTGTTGTAACTTCAATCAGTTGCTGAATGGTAATTCAACGAGGACTACCTATAAAATTGTCATACCTAGTACAGCATAGGAAAATTGTCACATTCCTGACTTTTTTCATAATAGGAATGAATTTTTACATTTCAAACATTTAGCTTAGGACAGGAAAAAAAGTCTAAAAACAAGGCATTGGAAGCAGATAAATATTACCTATTTGGTAAAGGTTTTATTAAGCTTTGAAAATGCTACTGCTTTTATAGTCTGCAGTGATAACAGAATATGACTAAAACGTAATACAGATAACTGAGTTTGGATCTATTGCAGGAATTTAAGGTAGGAGAAAAATCTTGAGTTTCTTTAGCAAAAAAAAAAGCAGGAACAAGCAAAGCACTGAATCCTGATTTTATGAATATTGTATGGGAAGAGAAATGGATCGTGATAAAATGGCATGTAATTTTCTTATTTAAGAAGAAATATTTTTGTACTTGAAAAGAAATTTATTATATGAAAATGTTTACAAATAGCTTTTTCTTCCATTCTTTAGGCTGACCTTACAGTGCAGGAAAAGGAGAAATACCTTAACGTATCTCGTTGGTTCAGTCATATTCAGCACTATCCAGGTATCCGGCAGCATCTGTCTAGCATAGTTTTCATGAAAAACAGGCTCTACAATACACATTAAGCACTAAGTTAGGAATTCCAGAGAAATGAAAATAATTTTTGAAACCTTTAATGTGCAAGCATGGATTTTTGTCATTTCCATATGTGAAGCTGAACAGTTGGTACCTAAAGTAATAAAATTGCATCAAGTAGCTATTTAGAAATATAGTCACAATTAAAACAAGTTTGGTCTATTTTTACCAAACAAAATGTGTATCAAACTTCTTCAATTAGAACATTATAACATACAGATCCATAGCTTAATTTATATGGTATGAAAGACAAAAACCTTAACTGCCATGATGTCATCTATGTTCAATGCCTCAATTGTATCATGCATAGTTGTATTTTTCTTTTATGGATGATCACATTTGTTTTGTAAATATTACGAAAAATTTATTGTGCCAAGTATTTTGAAAGAGAACAGTGAAATATATGGGAAGCAAATCCTATTTAATGTATAAATTATGTTAAATCTCATACTTAGACTATGTCTTACTTCCTCTGTAGAAAATTCAAGTTGTTACAAAATCGCAAAAAAAAAACCCAGAAGAGTATTTATTGAAAAGAGGATTTAAAAACATTGTTTTATTTAAAAAAAAATAAAATTCTTAGCCTCTCAAATGACTATGCTATCTTTTTAAACTATTCTTAAGATGTTCTATTCTTTTTTTTTTTAATTGTCCTCTTTTTTCCTTTTCCTTTATGTCTGGTATCATTTGCAGATATGTAAATGAAAGACATTGGCGATTTAGGAACATTCCTGGATGATGTACTTAATTACTTGCATTTATTTTTGTACACATTTCATTAGTTTATGCATCAACTAACCCTTGTATGGACTTTCTGGATACCTTCTGTTCAGGTCAGTCTGAGCTTCCTGAGGGAGTAAAACATATCAACCTTTCTAAAGTTGTATTTTTAATTCTTGAGGTGATACTAATTTTATTATTTCACATGAATAAAATTGCTTCTCTAGTAGCATGGTAGTGGGGATTTTTTTCAGCTATCACTATACACCTATACATATACAAAGAGGGGGGAGAAAGAGAGAGAGAGATAAAATACATAGTTACATAAAATTTTAAAAAAGGAAAAAAATGAAAGAAAAATAGGGAGGAGCAAAGTGTAAGGGATACATGGAAAAGGAGAGGAAAAGAAAATAACTTCCAACATGATTTGATACAGTTACAAATATAAAATACATTAGCCTTTTGATCTAAAATTCAGTAACACACTATTTCTATAATCAAACAACTATAATAAATCCCAAAATTAAGATAGTATTTCTTCAGTCTCAAGCTTTCATGTAGAAAAAAAGACAAAATATTTTCTTTAGCCAAAATAGTTTTGCATTCTCAGCCAATTCCATTAATTTCACTATCCATTCCACCATTGTGGAGATCTCTGCATCTTTGCCTCTAAGCGCTAATAGTCCACAGTTTGATCAGCATCTGAAAACTCTGTTGTATCCCAACCACCAATTTATCCTTTTACTTTCATCTGCTCGGGAACTGATAATACAGGTGGAAAAAAACTACAACATGCTGTTTTATATCTTCAGAATTGATGTTTCTAGGTGTTAGTGAAAAAAACATCTCTGTAGTCTGTTACTGCTCTGCACCTTTTCCTACTGTGTTATAAGATTTACATTTTGATAAAATATTTTGGTTATCTTGCTTTCTTGGTTCACTTTCAAGATACAGTATCTCAGATAATTTTCTCTTGAATGCTTTGCTTCACAAATACATAGACGTTGTGAAACGGAAACTATATTGTACAGGCACTGAAAATGAACAATGGTGCTCATCTAATATCCTGCATAACTGCTGCATTCAAATTCATGGAAGAGCTTGGTGTTATTTTCTCAAGTATCTGCCTCTGGGAAGTAACACTGCCATATGGTGTGATTAGACTGTACACATTCTACTCACAGAGTAGAATAAAACACATCTCTGCAAGTAAGCAGCCAGTTGTCATTCTTGCTGATCTTAGCTTTTTTAGTGCGCCTTCCTGACCATTATCAGAACAGCAAGATGATGCTGCAAAAGGATGAACGCAGCTTAAATTTGTTTCCTTGACTTCATGTTTATTTTTAATATGCATAACCATACATCAGTTTGAATATAATGTGGTCCATAAATAGACGTGTCATACATGAAAGGGACCATACAGCAAGGAGACATTTTTTCAAGTATGATTTAAGTGAGTAAAGGTAAAGGTTCCCCTCGCACGTATGTGCTAGTCATTCCCGACTCTATGGGGTGGTGCTCATCTCTGTTTTAAAGCCAAAGAGCCAACACTGTCCGCAGACTTCTCCGTGGTCATGTGGCCGGCATGACTAAACACCAAAGACGCACAGAACACTCTTACCTTCCCACCAAAGGTGGTCCCTATTTTTCTACTTGCATTTTTTTAATGTGCTTTCACACTGCTAGGTTGGCAGAAGCTGGGACAAGTAATGGGAACTCACCCCATTACGCGGCACTAGGAATTCGAACCGCTGAATTGCCAACCTTTCGATCGACAAGCTCAGTGTCTTAGCCACTGAGCCACCGCATCCCGCATTTTGTGTCATTCATACTAATTATTAATTAATATTGTGTCAATGCATCAATGCATTATTGTGGTGCCAACATATATATGAAAAGAATTATGTCCGTGCTATTTTCATTTTTTTATGTACAAGAACATGATAAATTATACTTCAGAAATAACATGTCTATGAATTAGAAAATAAAAGGTTGCTGCCATTTGCTTTTGTAAAAAAGATTATTCTTTTATTGCTTTTAAAATAGTCACCCAAAAAATGGAAAAAAAACCACAAACATTTTTAAAAAGCATACATTGTCAAAGGGAAAAAATGCTTTTAAAAAGTGAAAGTGCAATAAAGGAAAAAGAAGCATAATACAGAAGAATATCAAACTTAGCGGGTAAGTTTGAATTTGCAGTAGCAATTACAGGTAGTCCTCGACTTACAACAATTCATTTATTGACTGCTCAAAGTTACAATGGCACTGAAAAAAGTGAGTCATGACCGTTTTTCACAGTTGCGACCTTTGCAGCATCCCCATAGTGACGCGATCAAAATTCAGATGCTCGGTAACTGGTTCATATTTATGACGATTGCTGTGACCTAGGGTCATGTTATCCCCTTTTGTGACCTGACAAGCAAAGTCAATGGGGAAATCAGATTCACTTAAGAACTGGGTTACTAACTTATCAACTGCAGTGATTCACTTAACCACTGAGGCAAGAAAGGTCGTAAAATGGGGCAAAACTCACTTAACAAATGTCTCACTGAGCAGCAGAAATGTTGGACTCAACTACCTGTACTCATTATATTCCATTATATTCCTGATGCTGTACACCTTCCTGAAATAGTAATAACTGGCAAAAATTTCAGCTGCTACTTGGATCATAATCTTCACTGCCAAGAGAAGAGGGAAGATGGTATTTTAATAAGCATTACCTCAAGGATATCCTTTTTTCCTCTTCTGATGTTAGCCTGGCTCCCTTTAAGAAGATTTGGAACCATTAAACTTTTCCTTTTATTGGAAGAACTAAATCACTCTCTTTCTTCAGCCTCGTGATCTAATGTGACAGCTCCTGGGCTATATCTATTCTACTTCAAAGAGGCAGGTAGCCTAAGGCCAGCGCTGGATTGCAGATTCCCCAGATTTGGCTTGCTGTTCCTGCTGGGTGTCATTTGTCTTCTTAGTCTTGCAATGGATAATTTCTGTCCTCCCCTAACCATCTGTCTGAGCACTTCCTGCCTGGCAGGCCTGTCTGTCCAGGTTGAGCATCAAATACCATAACCATATGATTAATCTGATAAGGCAACTACTCTGAAACCATTCGGCCCCAGGCTTGCTTTAACCAGGATCAGCATCACAGCCTGCAAACTTCTAACAATTGTGACCATGGTCTTAGTTTTCCACAGATGCTGCCCACGGATGTATTACGCTTTTGCAAAGTATCTCCTCTGCCCACAACTCCCCTCTTAAAAGAATGTCACTCTGATTGCTTCTGTTGCCTGAAAAGTCTGCCTCAACAGGTTTGGGTTTCCCTGCCCGCCGTCAGCATTCAAGTCGTGCACCGCCATTTGAATGAAACAATCCTTCAGTGGAGTATCATTGCTAGACAGCCCGTGGGGAAAATGGCAGGACCCTTCATGTTAATCTGAAACTTCTACAGTACAAAATGCCCCTAACGCTAATTGCAGATGGCAAGATAATCCCCAAAACAGAACATTGCTTCGATTGCAAGGCAAAAGTGACACAGTTTGTTTAGTAAATCTTCCCCAAGACACTGCATGATGACTACATATGTTGATTTTCAGACTCAGAGCTCACCATTCCCAAATTTTATGATGTGATTATTTTATCTTACAAAAAAACCAAAATAGACTTCACTTTTAATATTTTTCCTAGCCCATATTTATTTAGGGAGGACTTATATTTATTCTTACAAATTTTCAAGAGAGTAAAGGAGTATAATATTAATACAAATGTAAGTTTATAGAACATAGAAAAACAGATAACAAAGATAATAGTAGTTGAAAAATCCAGTTTAACCATTAAAATAAGGGTGGATACTCAATAATTCTCAGATTAAACTATCAGAAATATTTCATAATATATAGTTATAACATGTCTCTTGAACATTTAAAATATTTGGTTAACTCATTAAAATTAGCAAAAGGAAGCTATAAATGATGAACAATACATTAATAAAGGAATTAGCATATAGACCAAATGTCACATTTAAATATGTGAACTCTAAAGTTCAAATTTCACCTATGCCACAATTCGGTGTGTAAAGCTGTAATCTAAAAAAAATACTTCTTTGCATGGCTTTCTTTTGATGCTAAAGAAACAGTCCTCTCAAGTAAAGAAAAATGAAATACTATGTTGTTAAGGACATTTCAAAGCATAGATTAGTCTGGAAGATATTTTCTATAAATACTTCATTTTCTCCACTGTTTAATCTAAGATGCTCTACTCTATTTTTAAATTTTATTTCTTTGTCCAAGGCTAGGCTTTTCCCCCCCTTGAAAATCAATTCTCCAAGTATCTGAAGGAGCATCTGATAGAACCTCAATTATACTATCTCCCGCTGTTTAATTTTTTTTTCAGTTCCAAGATTGCTTCTTTAATTTGTGAGATATGCAAATTTTACATATTGCAGAAGCTATCTTTCTCATGCTTTCCATCAACTTCCCAAATTTCCAAAGATCCATCCACTGATGATTAAGGTAGAGAATTGAAAGAAGATATAGATCTCTTTGTAAGCCTTCCTTACCTAATTCTTCTGACATGCCTCTAAATTTCAGATTGCTTTTATGCAGTTCAGTTTCTAATAGTTATGGCTTAGCTTCTAATTTGTTCAATTCCATCCGATGAGATTTTTGAACTAAACATGGTTCTGAATATTCAGACTTTACGTCTTTAATCTCTGTATTCTAAGATTCAACTTGGGTTGTCAGTTCTATCACATCTATCATCTATTCTTGCCCAGAGTGTATTGAAAATTGCTTGCATATTATGGTGTGATTGTTGAAATAACAATAGTAGTTGGATTATTTTATTTATTATCTTCCATAAAAAGAACTACAGGGATTATGCAAAAGAAGCCGAAGTGTCTTGCTGGGATTCTTCCACTTTTGGTCTTTGCCTTTTGTTGTTTTTATTTCTTCTTAAAAATAATATGTACCACAAATCAAACCAATAGGAGTAAAAAGTAAAAAATGAAAATCATTAAGGTTTGATTTATTACACAAAAGTAGTAAATTCGTTATACTTTGAGAAATATATACAAGAATATTTTAATTTAATTGGATAAATCATCATCTTCATCATCATCATCACCAGTCAATGATATTTATGATACATTTTTAAATGTTCAGTTGACTGCATTTCATGTTTAATGAATAAAAGTTTATAATAATAATAATACTATATTTAACTTGTATGTCATTCAACTCTTAACATTTTTTAAAAAATAACGTTTTTTATTTTTTATATTTCTCAGATATTGAAATATATTTATTAATTTTTGCCTGAGAGTTAGGCAATCTCTGCTTTTCCATAACCATTAGTTTCCATCCATTCTATTACAAAAGTCTTCAATTAAAATTATTAAATGATGACAAATTTCTATAAGCATACATTAAAACAAAACTCAGTGTGAAACATTTTTGAAACAAAAAGAGGATTATGGCTTTGAATCCTACATTCTGAAATATATTTTCATTACCGTATTTTCCGGCGTATAAGACGACTGGGCGTATAAGACGACCCCCTACTTTTCCTGTTACAATATAGGGTTTGGGCTATACTCGCCATATAAGACTACCCATCTTCCAACGCA